>JAQIVF010002602.1:0-10728 GCA_034698365.1 Steganacarus magnus | reverse complement strand
TCATTTTATTTAGAATTATCTTAAAATGAATTTATGTAAATTAGCTTATCTATAATTTTAATCAAACATTTTACTCACAAATTCTAATAAGTTTTATTAATCTCTCATTTATAGCAAAAAAAATCACTTTAAAAACTGTATGTTGAATCATATTATTTGATTAAATTATAATTTTTGAGTGAATTGTCATATTGCTATATTCCCATAAGCAATAGGAAGCCGGATATATTTAAAATGAGATTTCAATGAATTATTAGGTAGTCTACTAAATTTGAATATCAATATAATTTGCGTGAAAATATCATTGAAGAATGTTTGCATGAGATGGCGATAGCGGTATGGCTTAATGTTTGTATTTGGTTTGGCGATACGATAGTGTTATAGCCTATAGCACTGGCGAACGGTTGTATGAACGTTAATACTGTAGAATAGCAAATAGCAAATAGCTTGGCATAGAATATAGCATAGCATAGCATAGCACTCGTAAAGCACACAAAATATCATTACGTTAAGGCGTTCATTGTGTTCGCCATTTTTATATCCATATATACATTATACATATATATGCTGTACATATAACTGCACTCTAATTTAACTAAATCTATTTGGTTCACTAAAGGTACGCTTTTCGTTGATTTATCAATTAACTCAATTGAAAATGATTAGTCAGTTGTGTTAAGTGTGCGCTAAATTGCGAAAATGATAGATAATTAGTGCGCAAATGAGTGATAGTAATGAGTGACTGCAGTTGACGTAACGCACGTTTTGCCGCAATTTACTGCTAATCATTGCGATCGGTGTGATTGGTGTGATCACTGCGATGATACCGCAGCAGCAGCAACAACAACAGCCACAGCAACAGCAGAACAACCTGAATCTAACCAATGCTCAGCAAAACAATCAAAATAATAGCTATGGTATTGAAGTGAGTGCTAATGATATGTCTGCTGTGAAGTCAGCGATGTCAGTGTCAGACGTGATGCAGCCGTTAGACAAGCCGTTAGAGCCGGTGAATGGCATTGTTCAGCCGCCATACATACCACAGCCATCGAAGGCTCATAGGAATACTACGCATTTACAGTTCCTATTGAAAGTAGTGATGAAGGATATATGGAAGCACACGTATGCCTGGCCTTTTCACGATCCCGTTGACACTATTAAACTCAAATTACCCGATTATCATAAAATTATTAAACAACCCATGGATTTGGGAACAATTAAAAAGAGACTCGAGAATTGTTACTATTATACGGCACACGAGTGTATCGAAGATTTTAAGACTATGTTTAAAAACTGTTATGTGTATAATAAGCCTGGAGAGGATGTTGTGCTTATGGCTAAGACTTTAGAGGATATTTTTTTAAATAAAACGCTTGAACTTAATTCGATGGAAGATATTGAGATTCCAATGCCTCCACCAAAAGGTCCGAAAGGAAAGAAGGGAAAGGGAAAGGGAGCTCCGAGAGGAAGGGGTAAGACATTAACGCGTTAACGCATAACTTATTGAAACATTCATTTAGTCGTATATTCATCTTTACATTATTCTATCATTACTGTGGCACTATCTTTGCATTATTCTGTCATTAAACGCATTTCGAAAATAACGGTGTGTTTATATGATTGCATTTGTTATTGTGATTTATCACAAATCTATCGCATTCCTTGTTCTGCACAAATTTTAACTAATTTGTGCACAATTATCGAATATTTACAAATTCATATTTCATTATTAGTCTATAAAATTCTAATAAATCTTTCAATTAATATAATGAATTAATTTTTTTATTGCTTTAGATGTTTCCATTCATTTTAAAATTTTTTAAATGGTTGTTTAGATTGATTGGACATTTGTCATAATAATTCATTGATAAACTTCGTGTTTATCTCTAAGTGAATTAATTTTTACTAAAAGTTGCTTCAAAATTAAAAGTTTAATCTAATTTTCATCAAATGAAATATTAATGTAATTATATAATTCTTTTACTACTTGTTTAATATTAATTAACTTAAAAAACATTCGTTTGATTGTTAACTTTTTCACATATCAGTTTTAAAATAATTTTATAACTTAATATAATAGTTTAAATAAAGTGTGGAATATAATTATTTAAAACGATTCCGCATTATTTGATTGAGTCTAACAAACCTAAACACTAAGCACTATTAAGCTATGTTTATCGAACTAAACTATTATCTGCATACTTAGCTATCGCTTTGTTTTGATTTGCTATTAATATAATAGTTGATAGATTGATATAATTTGTATGTTTAGCGGCAGCAAACGTTTCACTATCATCACAATCAGCAAATATGGCGAATTCGATGGTAACGCCAAAGAATTCGTTGGTTGCAGCGCAGCAGTCAACAGCCACTGCAACAGTATTGCAAAATTCGTTATCAATACCACACATAGTTTGTTCATCATCGGTAACAAAGTCAAGTGTCACAAATTCAATGCCAATGTCCGTCCCTTTGCATACAACATCAATAAACACAAACACAACTCCAATCAAATCGATTACACCAATAGTGACGAATGCGAGTTCAGCCACATTATCATCATCAGCAGCGCAGTCATTAGCAGTGACAGGAACGCCATCACTACATGGTCAGCAATCACGCGGTCATCAATATATGGATGGAATGGCAGGAATGCCACTTACGGCTACATTACCCGCTAACGTTCAAACTGCATCGCCAGCAACGACAGCACCATCAACAACGCCCACAATTCAAAATAACCAAAACACTCAACAGTTTCGAAATAGTGGTCCATCTGTGATTCAACCCATTCAAACAGGTCCTCCTAAATCCAAAAAAGGCGTAAAAAGAAAAGCCGACACAACTACTTTAGATACTATTTATCATCAGCAACAAAATATGGAAATCAAGCCATCAAAGATGTCTACCAGGAGAGAGAGTGGAAGACCAATTAAGAAGCCCTCAAAAGATCTGCCCGACACTGCACAGCACGTATCAAAGCCTAAAAGGGGAAAAATGTCGGAACAGATGAAATATTGTAGTCAAATATTAAAAGATTTATTTGCCAAAAAGCACGCCGGATATGCCTGGCCTTTCTATAAACCCGTTGACGCGGAATTATTGCAATTACATGATTATCATGAAATCATTAAACATCCAATGGATTTAGGAACTGCTAAGGTCTCAATATTTATAGATGATATTCCTTAAGGTGACAATTGTTTTCAATTATATACTATACAATAAATAGGTGAAAATGGAAAATCGCGAATATAGAAAACCTGAAGAATTTGCTGCCGATATCCGATTAATATTTACAAATTGTTATAAATACAACCCTCCAGACCACGAAGTTGTAGCGATGGCCAGGAAATTACAAGTATGTTTGTCTCACTTTATTTCTTCTCTTATTTATTCCTCAATGGGCAGGAAGTCAACCAATATTTGTTGTCTTCTAATAATCATTAGAGGGCAAAGAATTTACTCTGTTAATCACTTTTGCTTTTTAATAATGAAGTATTTGTTTCATGACTCTGTAACAAGTTATAAATTATTGATAGGATGTTTTCGAGATGAGATACGCCAAAATGCCAGACGAACCTCTTCATACTGAAATTTCACAAACTGATAAGACTGATAGCAGTGGGTCGAGTTCTAGTGCCAGTTCCGGCAGTTCTTCTAGTAGTGAGAGTGAAAGTGAAGATGAAAGGGAGAAAAAACTGAAGCAATTGCAAGAACAGCTCAAGAAAGTGACGGAACAAATTAGTATGCTTGCACAAGAAGGGTCGAAGAAGAAAGACAAAAAGAAAAAGAGAAAGTCGAGAATTATTGGCAAAAAAGATAAAGAAATTGATTCAAAAGTAGACATCAAAAAAGAAAAGGATGACTCTATCGACGGTTCAAGTTTTGCATCGGTTCCTGGTTTAGCGATTGGAAACACTGCTTCTAATATATCGGGTTCTGCTTCTTCTAATATTGCATCTGCGGGTGAAACGAACGCTACCACTCCTATAGGGAAGCCATCAAAGAGTAAGACAGCGTCGAATGCTGCTACAAAATCTCAGGGTTCTCAAAACAAAGTGGCAACCAATCCACCGGCAAAACGCCAAAGAGCTAATAGTAAGGCAAAAAAGAGTAATAAAGCTGTTCCAGCATTTGATAGTGAAGATGAAGATAATGCTAAGCCCATGTCTTATGACGAGAAAAGGCAATTAAGTCTTGACATTAATAAATTGCCAGGTATTTTATTTCTTTAAGTCTTATATAATAGTAATTATTTAATTATTAATATTAATATCCAATAACAGGTGATAAATTGGGTAAAGTTGTTCATATAATTCAATCTCGTGAGCCTTCTCTTCGAGACTCAAATCCTGACGAGATAGAAATAGATTTCGAGACTTTAAAGCCTTCGACATTACGAGAATTAGAAAGTTATGTCGCAACATGCTTACGGAAAAAACCTCGAAAGCCTTACAGTATGTTTATATGTTTATACATTATCTATTAAAAGCATATAACTAACTAACATTGTTTAAACTGAATTTTCAGATACGCAGAAAAAGGCTGCCGCTGCTGGCAAAACGAAGGAAGAGCAAGAAAAGAAGAAGCAAGAATTAGAAAAGCGTTTGCAAAATGTGAGCGATCAGCTCGGAGGTCCTACTAATAAAAAGCCTCCTAAAAAAGGTACATAAGTTTAATATAAATTGGTTACTGTATAAAAAAATTGATTTGGGAATTTATTTAAATGCAGATCCTTATGCTTTCACAGATTCAGAGAACTCACACGCCGATGTTGCAGGTCCTACAAGATTAAGTGCTAGCAGTTCAAGTTCAAGTGATAGCGATAGTAGCAGTAGTTCGAGTTCGAGTAGTTCTTCTGATAGCAGCGACTCTGAATCAGGTTAGGAGAGCATAATTCATCTTAAAGCTCATCATCCATTAAACATCATTTGTGTTAATATAAACGTCACACCATATAAAAGGCCATTTATTTCTTCAAAATTGTTTTGGACAATGAAACGTCCATTTAATAATTATAGGCAATTATTTATAATCATTCAAAAAATTTAATGTTCGACCTTTTTTCAGTTTCTTTCGATTCTACCTCACTCTCGATTCATTACCGATTTTTTTGACTGAAATTAGTCACCGCTAAACCATTTCAAATTCATTAAATTAGCGATCTTTTTAAATCTAATGTACGTTAGGGTCTAATTTATTCGATACCCTCTTAAATGTAAATAATCATTATTAAATTAAGCCATTAGTAATTATTAAAAAAATCGCCTTTTGTATACATGCCTGATACGAAATAAATGAATGCATTTGATATTCGGTGTGAGTATCAATCAATTCTATAAGACCAGAGTGCAGTGTTCTGAGGGGACTGTCATAATAGGGTAAGAGATCGGATCTAATGGGAAATATCATAATAAACATATTTTTCATTTGTATATTTTCATATAAATATATCATACACACACATATATATTTAATAATAATATTGGCAAAATGCATCTAAATTGTAAATAAGTGTGTTTTAGGTTGCATTAACTGCCCAATTGACTCAAATTGCTCTTTTCTCAATTTTTTACTGATGATTGACTCATTATTTTTAGTATTCGATCACTCATTCCATTATATCTTAGTTTTTTGTTAATATAATTTGCTGTTGGAAAGTGAGAGTGCATGCATGATGTTAGCAAAAAAGTGTGCGCATTTATATTTATTTCAATGTTAGCTTACTGTGAAATTGTGTTAATTTAATAGGTATAA
This sequence comes from Steganacarus magnus, assembly GCA_034698365.1. Classification (NCBI taxonomy): domain Eukaryota; kingdom Metazoa; phylum Arthropoda; class Arachnida; order Sarcoptiformes; family Steganacaridae; genus Steganacarus; species Steganacarus magnus. The sequence continues at coordinate 4,968 of JAQIVF010002602.1, read as the reverse complement.
TTGAGAAATGTTTTAATTGATGATGTGGTCTCTTAGGACATTCGCACTCTTGGGCTTTTGTAAACTATATTTTGACTTTTCTTAATAGTTATCCCCTTATATCTCTTACCATTAGTTTTTAATTAATTTTTATAACAGACAAAGATAAAGCTTAGTCTTTTTAATGTTTTGTTTATTTTTACTCGAATTTGATAATTAATTCTAAAAGAATGTAAAATCGTGTTATTGGGCAGTTAACTGTGTTAATCCTATTATGTCATAAATTTTAATAAATAATATCATTGTAATATTACTATAGTAAGTTTACAATTGCAACTATATATTTAAATATATAAACTTAACGTTATATATACCTATAATAACCTGTAATGCAAGTAAAAATTGTTTTCTGCAAATTAATAATTTTGTCAATTAAAACATATGATTGTGTGCCCAAAACTTTTATCATGTAATTTAAAAATTATCAAAAGCTTTTTAATGAAAATATACTTAATTTCTACGAAAATACGTGTTTTAATAGAATTCTTAGAAATAAATTTAAATTTTCCTGAAAATTGTAATTTTATTTATCGCTCATAAATTGTCATCAGAATAACTGCACTCATTGGTATGTTGAGTATTGTTGAGATAATGTTCAGATAAGTGATCATAATTAGTTGTGATATGTGATCATAACTGTAGTGATATGTAACTAATGTAGTGATAGGTTAACTCATAATTGATAGTGTCATTCATAACTATACTGTACAGAGTCACCGAAAAAGAAGGCGCACACAAACAAATCTCTGAATCAGTTCACAGCACCACACAGTCAGCAGTCACACGCGCCAACATTTCCCGGAACGCTGCCAATTACTCAGGCTTACAACCAGCAAGCAATCGCAGGCAATATCACAGCTGTAAACCCTCCTCAACCCCAAATTTACGCTAATCAGTCTTACCAAACACAGCCGTTATCACTGCCGAGTGGTGGTAATGGCGGTATGAATAACTCAATGAATTTAGGTAACGATAGTTTAGCTGCAATATATCCAAACGTAAACAGTCAACTTTCACCATTAACAACACCTGTAGCAATAGCTAAACCTCAAGTCGCGGCTTCTCATACCAGCCTTCCTCAACAGCCATCCCGACCGAGTGCCACAGCCATTGCAGCTCCAACTAGAAAAACAATATTACCGCAAACGCCAATACAACAAACGCAAAAGAATTGTTAGTTGCAAATCATATTTACTATTACCACTATATATTCTATTAATATTTTCGTCGATTTTTAGCAGCATTACCTGTTTCCATGAATCAACACTCAGAAAATCAATCAAACCTTATAACAGACTCTCCTAAAGTAAATGCATCTCATTTCACACCATCTAATATTACTTCAGGTAAATTAATATTTAAGTAAGATTGCATTTATGAGGTATGAGGCTATCAAAAGTTTGAACACCCCTTTATATTAATATTTCTCAAATTTAGTAATTGTCTTGTTTTTTCTTAATATCTTTTAAAGTTTAATTTTTATTTATGATGCATTTAATGTGTGGTTGATTTTATATACTTTTATATATTTACTTTTCTATTATTTAGAGAAGTCTTTCTCTTTTTATAATCTGAAAATCTCGACTTATAAATAACTAAATACTATAATTAATTTTCATGAGTAACTAATTAGCATTAATAATATTAATTTGCAGGAAATACTAAAATAAAGGAAGAACATATTAATACAGGAGGCAATATTTCATCAAAATCCAACTCTGAATATAATCAAGGTTTGTATTTAATTAATTAGATAATGATTGTTCAATAAACGTTATTAATTATTAGCTCTAAAAGTTACAAAACTTTAGTTTTGTTTAAAATTCATGATTTTGTTCTTAGAGCTTACGATATATAATTATGCTTAACTTGTGAATAATTAAAGATATTTTTTATTAGTTACAATGCTTCAATGAAGCGATCACTTTTTATCATTTATTATGTGAATATTAAATTTAACAATTAATAGAATAGAAATAGTCGAATAAGAAGTTAAAATTAACATTAAGCACAAAAAATATTGAGCTAGAGTTTGAGTATACTATGAGTGTGTTTAGAGACTTATTTTGATTATTAATAGTTTTTAAAAAATGTTTTTTTAGGAAGTATAGCACCAACGGGTTCTCCATATTCTAGTTCATTGACGGTTTCAAATTCACCCGCAAATGGCGAGAAAAAAGATCTGTCGAAGTCGATAAATATGTCAAGTTCATCGATACCTAATAAAAAATCTAATGTATGAAATTCGCATTTATTTTGGTTGAAGATATTAATAAATGCTTATTTTTAGATTCCTGAATCGAAATTGAAGAATCTTGGGTCGTGGTCTAGTTTAGCGCAGACAGGCTCTGCAGGCAGTGGTGGATCTATTTTGAAAGCTTCCGCTGAGGACAGTTTCGAGCAGTTCAGAAAACAAGCAAAGGAAAAAATGGACAAACAAAAACAATTAAAAGAGCAACAAGAGATGCGCAAACACCAAAAAGAGGTGTTGGAGAAAGAAAGGCAGCGCCAGGAACGAGAGAAACAAAGGGAGAAGGAGGAGGAGGAAGCTCTGGAGAGGGCAAGAAAGGCGCAACAGCACCAGTTCGAGGAACTCACCAAACAAAGTCAGTCTTCTAATTCATCTCCAGCTTCTGGATCAGGTTCACCTTCGCAACAATTGTCGCAAGCGGAACGAGAGAGACAGAGGCAAAGAGAGCAAGAAAGGAGACGACGAGAAGCTGTATGTTTCACATGCATTTATGTTCATTTTTATGTTCAATATTAATAATTTCGAATAACCTTATAGATTGCTGGACAAATAGATATGAACAGACAGAGCGATATAATGGCCAATTTCGAGGAAATGTTGTGATTGTGTATAAATACATTAAATAATGACAATTGTTACTTTCATTAACTTCTTAATTCACTGTAAATTACTTTCATATGGCTAGAGATTTAACAATTTTTCTTATAATAAGTAAATTTACTGAAAGTTTAATTATAAATTAAGCGTAGCTTAAAAATTGTAAATTTGTTCATTCGAAATAAGGAAATGAATTCATGAAAATTTGCTCATTTTTTATATCATTCCTCACTACAAAAATATTAAAGAAATGCAAATATTTATGATAAAAATTAGTTATGAATTGAAATTGAATGAATGCCAGACAATACAGTATATGAACTATAAGTATGTCTAAATTGTGAAAAAATGATTCTATTCGCATATATTCGTATTTAGCATTTGAATATTTATTGTAATTTCATACTCAAAATATTTCATATATATTTTCTAAATTATTAACTAATAAAAATGATATAAGTATGTGTTTAGGCGTTTTGGCGTTAGTTTAAAGTGACAATACATTGTGTAAACTATGTTAACAATCGTGGTTTAAGCATATTTTATTGATATTTGTAGCAAATGATCGCAGCAATGACTGTTCTATTGTTCGTTACTCATAGCTTCATAATAAAACAGCTAAAAGTTTCAAATACTTTTTAGTTATTTAATTATGGAATTCATTATAATGGAGAGATTTACACACTCTTTTAATAACTATTATCGAATTCTATAATGTATAGTTTAATTTTTGTTATTTATTTAATTTTCATCTTATTTATCTGACTTATTATTTTTCTCAATTAATAGTTAAACTATCCTTTAAGTGTTTAGTAATAATAGATAAAATTTGAATATAAAATTATAGCTAAAAAATTTAATTAAATAAATGATTAATATTAATATTATTATTATTAACAATTGATTGATATATGAATATAAATGTATCGTAAATGGTTAAGAGATTTCTTGATATTAAAAATTTTATATTAGCTTATTATAAAAATTTTAGATTTAAAGTTATAATTAACAACGAGTAAATTAATTGACATTTTTCCTTAATATCAGTTGCGAAACTACTATACATTCAATTGCATTATAAAATTTATGGCCTAAAACTTATTTTGTTATCAAATGAATTTTTTCCAATTTTTACCCCAAAACTAAGTTTTAACGTAATCGCATGAAATCCGTTATATTTTTTATCAAAATAATTGCAGAATTATTATGGAAAAAGTTTTATGGAAATATGAAGCATTAGTGTTGTTAAAGAAAGCTTAAGTCGCTATTTTAACTATTTTTTGTTACTGCCCTATAAAGTTTGGGTAAAAATTAAGGATATATGAATTTATGAATTATTCTCGGTACTATTTTACAACATTAATAATAATTTTAGCGCGAGTTAGTTATTTATGCATAAATGGCGAGAATAATATACAAATGTTTATTAGAATTAGTGAATTCACAAAATCAAAGTTACATTCACAAATCACAATATACACCAAATCATATAACTTATTAGGGGCGGTGTATATATTAGGGGTAGCAAAATATATCAGTTGAGATTTTAAACGAATACTTTAAGGTGTAATGTGATCGGCGAGCAAATCTTCGATAAATTTTGTTAAAAATTTAATAAATCGTTCAAATTTAATATATTTTTAGTTATTTAGTATCCTTTTGTTGGTTAAAAATAAACTTAAATAACTTGCAATGAAAAAAACTCACCCCTTTTGACATACATTTGTGATATTTGGCACACACTTGTCTTTATTTATATTTTCGTATTGCATGATCGAATGATAGACATTTAAATTAATTTGTAATTTATATATGTTTTGGTTATGTGTTGTGTTATACATTATTAAGTGTTGAGTAAACGTGTTAAATATTTTCAAAATAATTATGAATGAATTACGAAGAAGTGAGCGAATAATACGGCGTAATGTTTGTGAACCGCAAACCATTCACACTAATAATGAATTATGCAATAATAATAATAATAATAATAATAATAATAATCACAATAAAACGAAATCAATTTCTAAAAACCGAAATAAGTGTGAAAAATGTTTGGCAAAATTAACTAAATATAAATATAA
>JAQIVF010002601.1:0-10729 GCA_034698365.1 Steganacarus magnus | reverse complement strand
ATATCTGACTTCGTATTCATATTTTAGTTATATGGATGTTATTTGATTAATTATGATGTTTTGTAAACAATGCTCACAACGTTCGCTCGTTCCTCTGTTACTATATTTTAATTTTTTATCTTATATATATCTCAAATTAAAAATACAATAAACCGTTTTATAGTGGCATTATTCCTTTTTGTCCTGGTATAAATTATATTATCGCCAAGAGTGGCATTATTCCGCTTTTCTGAGTTTATACAGTGTTGTTTTTGATTTTGCATTTTTAATTTTAATTTTGATTTTATTTTAAATTTTGATTTTGATTAATCAAAATCAAAATAAAATCAAAAAGAAAAAATTCTTAAAAATCAAATCAAAATTAAATTAAAAAGAAAAATTTTTTAAAAATCAAATCAAAAGTAAATCAAAATAGAAAAATTTCTAAAAATCAAATCAAAAGTAAATCAAAATAGAAAATTTTCTAAAAATCAAAATTAAAATTAAATCAAAATAGAAAACTTGGAATGGAAACACTACTTTAAATTAAAATTTATTAAAATAATTTCATCGTAATTTAATTCAATTTGAAAAATTGCAATTAAAACAACACTACTTTAATGTTAGATCTTAATAATTCGATAAAATATTCTTTCTCCTACCATTTTCTTGTCTTTACCACGATTGTAAACTAAAATCTGTCCAGTAATATAATAACTATGCATTGTAAAAACTTGTAATTACAGTGTAATAGAAATAATTATTGATCATTTGAATAAATACTCTGCAAATACATATTGTCCTTCATTAAGATCAGAACTCATAGATTTGTTAGAAGATTCTCTGAATGCGTGAAATAAGCTCGAACTAAATGATTGATTTACTTATTTATACATAAAATATAAATCTGTTTAAAATAATTTTTTAATAACGTCAAAGTTATAAAAAATTAAAAAAAACAATACATTAAAAAATATAAAATTAATTTCAAATTAAAAATTATAAAGTTAAGAAAATAAACTGTAAATTAGATCTGATATCAAATAAAAATAAGAAGTTAAATAATTCTAATCTATCTATGGGAAAAACGACAAATCCGACGACGCATACGACAACAGATAATTCGTAACCAAATGTAACGTCAACTCAACAAGTAGATGAACCGATTGGTGTTAATATTTACCAAGGCCAAAAAATCATTTAGCAAAAGAAACAAATAAAACAAATTAAAGCTCAAACTAAAGAGTTAAACGAAAAGATAAATAATTAAAAAACTCTTATAGTTCAACTTCGAACTCACATATTAACCATTCGAGATGGTAATCGAGTTTTAAAAGATACAGTTCTCGAATGTAGAGAAGAAATAAATCAGTTAAAAGAAGAAATTAGTCAACAAAAGAAAAAGATAAATAAGTTATCGAAAACTCAAAGACAATCTAATACGCAAAATGTAAATGAAACTATTCCAAAGTCGAACGAATCGATAACAAGACAATCGATAACAGCAGAATTGCTGCAGCAATTAAATGAACAAATAGAACCATTGATTGAGTTAGAGAAGATAAAGCGATTACAAAAAGAAGAAATGGAAAACAGACCGTCTGAAACCTTTAACATTCAATATCAAGGTTCAGCAAAAGTAAGAGATATTAAGAGTGGTAAACGAAACTCAACCATCGAAACTACAGATAATGATGCAGATTTTTATTATCAAACAACGATACCTATGAATCAAATGAATAGATCATCACAACGTGCATCACAACATCGTGCATCACAACAATGTGGATAACAACAACAGATGCAGTATTCACGACAACAAATACCGCAATATCAACGACAATTACAATCAGTTGATCTAATCAACATTATAAGTACATTATCGACATCTTTAGCTTCGAATGCAAATCCACAACTGAAAGTTGATACTACAGTAGTTCCAACCATTGACATCAAAGCAGATGCAAAAAAAAAGATTCGACAATTCGAATTTAAAGCGGAAGCTCATGGTTGGCAACGCCTTAAAAGGAAAAGGTATGTTGGTCGATGTATCGATGAAGTGTATCAAAGAAAGTTTAAAAGATTTCACCAAGAGTTTAAAAACACAACGTGGCAAACATACAAGAAACAGTTTGTCGAACAATTCAATACAAAGTATGTTCAAATGGCTGCTTCGTCAAAACTAAATCAACTATATATCGATAAATTCGATAAGAAAGAGGATTATCTGTACGAAAAGTTTAAGTTGATTAATGAAAGTGGAATTACTGGTCATTATACGATTGTGAATACAATGTTAAAGGGTTTCAAAACGTCTACAAGAAACATGTGTGCAAATCTTTATACTTCGAAATTACAACCTGAAGAGATGATACAAAACATCTTAATGATGGATAATGCTGCATCTTAACTTCAACGTGAAAGAGAAGAGTTTAAATTCCGTCAACAACTTTAACAACAAAATCAAAGTCAAAATAACTCGAATCAAAATCGAAATAACCAAAGCACAAGCGAAAGCAAAAATGAAGAAACTCTAACGAAAGCGAAAGCAAATAGCAAACAGCGAATGATGAAAGTCAACGAACTGTTATTTATGACTTAACTCAAAACTTGCAATCGTCTGAAGCAGAGTTACTTGATGCATACTATGACTTCGATGCGCAACATGAAAACGAAAACGCAAATAGAGAAGCATCAACACATTGTCAAGAAATATTATTTGATTTAAATGAAATACAAAGTCGAGAACATTCCATTGTTCAAAATGAATTGCAAACAAATGCAGATTCAGTTGGTCCGCTAAGAGATGAAAGACAACCTTCAAGTCCACTAACTGAAATATGGAAACCTCGAATTAAATGATAAGTTTATTGATACAACACAAACAAATTAAATACACACTGTTTATAGTAATCAATTACTAACCCTTTTTCTATTTTCTTTATCCAAATTCAAACTAATATGTTTTATTTTAACCCCTCCGTATTTTTGTTATTCCTAATATTAAGTTTATATAGTTTAAAGATATTTAAATATTCCTTAAATGAATTCAATTTCATGTAGTTTATATATAAAAACTTGATTCTATAATAACAAAACAGAATCTATATTGTTAAGCATATATAAAACACATTTTTAGTTCTTTCACACTAGTTATTTCAAATAATAATTAGATGTTAAAACCAAATATAAGCTTATTAAGTTTAGAAGCTATAAAGAGTTATGCCTTTAAGCGTAATACTTGTGGGGAGTAGCTAACCTTGCATATTGCGTGAAACTGCCATAAACAACCTTAGCCTTGACATTTAATTAGTTTTAAATAGTAGCCTAGTAATATTTTTTATAAGTTAAGAGTTAGCTTAAGACTAAGGCAATTTGCTCGAGTGAAGCAACTTAAACATTCCGATACTGATATCATGCGCGCGGTATTGAAGACATATATAAAGCTAAACATGTGCTTATAATACATAAACATATATTATATCACATAAACAATACAGTAGTTTATCGATAGAAGTGTCTGACTTCTAATAATAAAGAATATAATTATGCAGATACTTTGGCTACACAGCTTAAATCAAACAATAGTTTTTCACATAAATCATTATTGAATGAAAGTTCAAAACCCTTAAAACCATATCCCTGTCTGGTTAGAAGACCAATAAGACAGAAGACATTTTCATAATACATTCCTAAATACAGTTAAATACATACATTATAATTTTAATATATGCATTAAAAACAGTTTACTAAAGAGTTAACAATATAGTTTTGATTGTCACGACGGAATCAAGTGACACAAACATTTGAATTAAAGGTTTATAATTTTACCGATTTTATTGATTATTATTATTATTATTGTATTTGAATTATCTATTTTCTACTCTATATATATTATTATTAATATATATTATTATTAGAGTTACACTTTACCCCCGTTTTTTAGCACATTAACACTTTTTTTTTCTTTCCTCAATGGCACGCCATTGACGGAGGGGGACGGTAACACATAAACCTTATCCTAACAGTTCAAAACACTCACAAAAAACTCTAAACTAATACTCATTGTATAAAAACCTCAATACAGAAATACTTAAATGTAATCACTTATTGTTTAGCTGTCGAACAGCATACATTAAAAGTTACTCACTCTAATTATATAGCGATTTATATTCAAGTAAACATTTTTTAGTGTTAATTAAACAATAAACATTGTCTGTAATTCATTGATTCGGTAAAGAAATGAGCGACCGGAGGTGTAGCAACACGATCAGCGTAACAGCAGTCACGTTCAATAGCGCGTGAATCGTCACTATGTTGGCACTGCGTTGGCACGTAAACCAGATTCGCGCCTAACAATAATAAAATTTCTTTTGTCTAAATTTAAAATTAATTTTACATTTTTTAGCTCAATTTTTTTTAAAAAAAAGTAATGTTTATGAATTTGAATTTCCGTCCGTTTTCCGTCTTTCCATCTGTCTGTGTCAACAGTTTGGTAGTAGGCGTTTTTATTAAAATTGACATTTTAAGATAGGAGATTTTTTAGCTCACTTTGATTTTTATATCAATGATCTATTGGATTTGACATGTCTATCTGTCGGAATTTAGACAGGATAGTAGGCTTTTTTTGGTGAAAATATTTATTGATAGGAGGCTTTTTTGGTGAAAAATATTTAATAGAGGCTTTTTGGAGAAAAAATTTTAATATAAGGCTTTTAGGTGAAAAAATGTTAAAATAGGATTCTTTTTTGGTGAAATAATTTTAAGATGAGACTTTTTTGCGAAAATAAATTTTAACCTTAAGAAATTTTATGACAATATTTTTAATTTCATATATTTTTGTTAGAATTTTTAGTATTAATTTATTTTATTAAACAATGTTTTTAATTTAAAAAAATATTTTGATTTAATAATTTGTTATACGCGAAACAGCCTCTTACGCGAATAACAGCCCATTTCGCGATAACTCAAAGTATTATTAATATTTTTATATTTGTATTGTGAGTCAGTTGACTCAAGTTAATTATTAATGTGATCTAAAAGATCAAAAGCTTGCGCACACAATCCTAAACTATTACTAATTTTTATGTTTTCTTATTTTTTTGATTAATCTATTAATTAATCAGTTATTGTTTAGTAGCGGTTACGAGCGGTTGTCTAAATCTGCGACAGTAAGCAGTGGTTCGTCGCTATAAGCGACTTTAATAGCGTGTGATAAAAACTCGTGTAATTTACAGCTAATTGTAACGCATTTTCAATACTCAATAAAACTCACTAAATTTATTAATTACGTTTGTAAACTAAATTCTCGGTTTAGTTCGATAAAAGAACTATCGTTTTAATTGATTACATTCACAATTTATCGGAACAATTCTCGGAACGAAAGGTTTTGCGGAGACGCGTAAAGCGCGTCAAAACCTCTGTTATTCTCGGATAACTTTTGAACGCTTTGATCGACTTTTGTTATCTCGACGTCAAACCTAATCTCTCGCCGATATCTTCAAAACGAGTGGTCAACGAATCGAATCGCATCAGTAGTTCGAGCCCTGAAATCGCGAACGCGGAAAACACGTGTGCATCTGAGCGGCGTTTGCTAGCAGTGAACACCGTTTGGCGTTTTTGGGTACTAAAGCACACAATAAATTCGTAATATAAAATATGTATAGTTGAGAAAAGGTATCACAACAGAGACAAGCATAATCAAGGGGTAAATTTTTCTTTAGGAATACACAGATTAATTCTTTGAAATTTCTTTGAGAAAAAATCCAAAATTCTTTGATATTTCTTTGATAAATTATATAAATTTTTTACTCACATTTCCATAAAATAATTTTAAAAAAATTATATTGAAGCGACACAGTAATATCAGTATCGCTAAATGTGTTTAAATCTATTAATCGCTATAACTATAATCGCTTATAATTAATATCAGAAATTAATATAACATTAACTATTTATTAGACAACTATTACAATAATATTAGATACAAAATAAGTGCATTTAGTAACACATAGTTAACAGTATGAGAGCTCACAATTAAGTGAAGTAATGTCTGCTTATGGCTAAAGCATGTAATTTAGTAATGAGTAATATAATAAGAAGTAATTAATAACAATAATCGATGTGTAATTAATGAGTGAGTAATAGAAAGGAATATAAACTATGAGATCAGTGCTTAATAATAAGCGCTGATTAGAGTTGTGACTTGTCGGTCACTACAATATATTATATAAATTAAGCGTAAATATAGTTAGAATATTATATTAAACACTCTTAAAAAACACTTTACGTCACTGTAATTAATTTAGTACACATTTAAACATTATAGGTTTGAGTTATTCATTATATAAGAAAATATTTTCACTATTTATAATTAATGGGAGCCTTATATAAATTTACCAATTTTTAATCAATAAATCAATTTTATATTAATGTAAACAAATTACCTTAATAAATGAAATTATAGGCTCTGTTCATATTCATTTAAGTCATCAAATATTTATATCAAATTAAATCGATTTAAACTCAAATTATTGCAGAAAATTTAAAATAATTATAATTTTATTTTTTATTTGATAAAAAATTCAAAAATCTTTGGAAAAATTTTAAATTCTTTTAGAAATTCATATATATTTGCACAAAGAAAAATTCTTTGACTAAAACAAATTTCTTTGATTTTCTTTGATCAAAGAATATTTTATCCCTTGAGCATCGTGAACCAAAATCAATTTGTTTATTTATGTTGATTAATTTTTTATAATTTATAAATATATATAATTTTTATTTAAATTACTGTTTAAAACATTATATTATTTTCAATTAACATCGAATTTATCCTTATTAAAAATCAAATACATCATCGATCTAATTATCTAAATTACAGCTAACATTTTTACAGTTTAATAATTTATAATTTATATCTTTTGTCAAATTATAAATTTTAATGTTTAATTTAAATGCTTTTATTTTGTGTCAAATACTTTCTTTCATTTAAGATAAAAATGCTTTTTAAGTAGTGATGTTAAAAGATCAAGACCATAGATTTTCTAGTGCGACAACGAAATACAAAATTTAATTTTATTATTCAGACTTAGAGATAAATAAAACAGTATATAAAGTAAGAAAAAATAGTCATTAATTGCTGTATCAATATGTAGTGCTCATAATACAATCTCTCTATAACTTCCAAACCGAAAATCACTAAACCAAAGTTGACGGAACCGAAAAAATTCAATTCTTGTACTTCAGTATTTATTAAATAAATTATTTATTCTATTTACTGTCTTATAATTAATTTATCTCAAAATGATTTTTAAATATATTTGTTAATTTTTTTTTACATTCAATTTTGCTTTCGCATGTATTTATATTTTTTATAAAATTTATATTCTATAAAAATAACTGACAAAGATGATATTAAGATGACGATGACGATGACGATTATGCTTTCAATATAAGTAAATGAGTATTTTAAAACTTTTATGTTAGATTATTTAGTCTTCACATGTTAAATTCAATACCAAATTTATTCTCAATTAATATTATTCTAATGAAATAAATAAGTTTTATCCTCGAACTATAAAGTAATTTTATAGTTAAAAGTGAAAACAAGATCGAAACCGTCAACATATCTGACTTCGTATTTAAATTTTTGTTAGATTTGTGGATTATATATTTTATTGATAATGATTAATAGTGGTCACTTGCTCACTACGTTCGTTCAGTCCCCTCTTAATATTAAATAAATTTTAATCGGATATCTTTAAAGTTCAAAATTGCATTATATTATTTTTACAATAACCCTGCCATTAACAAAAACTTTTTACATTTACAAACTCATTATATGTGGAGTGATAATTTAATAGTAGTTTGTTTGTTAGTTAAATTATGAGAAGTAAAACTTAAAATGATTTCACAAAATAGTCTGTTGTAACATTTTACGCATAAGAGCAAGAGTTATCTGCTCACTTTGCACACTTATTGTGCACAATTTAAATATATTTGCATTTATTCTATCTCATTCTTTAAGATTAGAACTTAGTTTAAGTATGAAATAATATATAACTAGTAAAGCTCTTGTTAGTTGTATAGTAATAACTATTAAAAATAGATAAAATAAAACAGTAAATTAAAGACTATAATAAAATATATAAATGAATCTTTTAAATATAACTTAAAATTTTATAAATTTATTCGGTCAGTGTGAGTAAAGGTATTGAAGACATAGTTTTAAAATAATTTATTCGCTTGTTTTATTTAATTTCAAATTTGATTTTAAAAGGATATTATGAGCAAACAGAAAAAAATAGGACAGATTCAAAATGAAAATTTCAAGGCCGAACCTGTAGGCAAAAATAGAAAAATCTTTATTCTAATAAGTTTTAAAGGTGTTATGGAGGTCGAATTTTTGGTTATATTGAAATAAATATTTGTACCCTATACATGCGGAATTATTTTTGACAAATTATTTGAATGGCACAAAAATAAACGATTACTTTACCGCATTTAAGCCAAATGATCTTAATTAGGTAAGTAACATTTTTCAAAAAAAATTTTAAATTAAAGTTAAAGCTGTTTATGAGATTTGTGTTTAAAAGGTGTTGTATACATTTCAAAAATAGAAAGAAATAAGAAAAATAATTAAAGATAAAAGAAAACATCATCATTACGGTCATAATATATGATTTTGTATTAATATTTTTATATAAATTAAATGGATGTTATTTTAAGTTAATATTTTTTTGATTATCGTTTTTTATTTTAATGTATATTTCCGAGTTATAATTTGTCTTTATTTTTCATTTATAATAATGAACAAGAGAAGAGCTTTATAGGCTAGAAGCATTTATGTACAAAAAACGTAAAAGAAAAATATGCTTCATTTTGTATCTAGTAGAACTTAAAATATTTTTTCGCATATTTATAAATAGCAAATGAAAGCAATTTGTTAAATTTTAATTTTTGCTATTTAAAACTGTAATTTTTAAAAAGGATATATTATCAATTCATTTGAAAATTATTACAAATAGAAGTGGTGACGCAAAACTTTATCAAATTTTTAACTTTTTTAGAATTTTTGATTTATCAAAATATTTTATTTTGTAAATAATTGTATTCTTTATTTTTTCAAATAATTCTTTTATAAAAAAAGTTTTAAGATCATATAATTTATAAAAATTATTATGCAAAATATAGTCGACATTATAAAAATTAAATGTCAATCAATTAGTTTTGTTTCATTTGTACTTTTTCAATTTAAATTAATTTATAATTGATTATTTAAATTTTTAAACGATCGAATTTGATTATATATATATATAATAATATAAATTGATTAATTAAATATATAAAATATACTATTTCTTTAAAAACATTTATGTAATATTGAAAATTAATGCAAAACACTGCTTATTTGCAATAATAGAGCTCAGTTATTGTTAAAAATTGAGAATTACATAACTTGAACAAATTTTATACATATCTACTTAAATTTATTAAATTGTTTAACTTTTAATCTTGAAAAATAAATTATTGGAAAATTTTATATTGTTGATATAATTTTCATTATTTGTAAAATTTAATTTATTAATTTTGATAAATAGAAAGTATTCCATATTTCGAATTTATTATTGTTTGTAATGGATATTCTTAAAAAAGAAATAGAAAAAAACCAGAATTTAATATTATAATTTATAATTTATAAAACTAATTTATAATACAATCGAATTAAAAAAATTTGGATAAAGATCAAAATAATTTGCTATAAAAAGGTATTTTCATTTTGATTTTTCATGAAAATCAAAATAAAATATCAAAACCAAAATACAATTAATATGTAAAAATTACGAAAATCAAACTTAAAATACAATTAGAATTAAAATTATAATAAAAATTTTTAGAATATCAAAATCAATATACAATAAATAAAAACAGAAAACTTTAAAGCGACACAGCATTAATGTTGTTTTTTCATATGCACTATTGATTGCATATCGATTTACTTTAAATTTTAGTTAAATTAAATTTCAATTTGCGTAAAAACATGAAAAGAACATTTAATGGACACATATCTCGCATTTATTTTTAAAAAATAATACAATATTCTGTTTTTCTAAACTATATATAAATTAATGGAAGATTTTAAATTTTAAAACATTAAAGCTTATAAACTGTAAATTATAATATTTATTTATTTTTTATTCAGGATAAATAATTAACTAAATTTGTCTGTAATGTTCCTGTACACTAAGTAGTTCTATAGAGTAATAGGATCATCTCACTTAATTTTTCTTATTTATCTGACTTCGATCAAATCAAGGCAGGTATATGGATTTGGGATTGTCCGTCCGTGTGTCCGTGTGACGCCACTCTGATAGGAGGCTTTTTAGTTAAAAAATGTCAAAAAAGGAGGCTTTTTAAGTGAAAAAATGTCAAAATTGTAGGCTTTTTGGTGAAAAAATTTAATATTTAAGGCTTTTTTATTAATAAAATGTTAAGATAGTAGCAAGAATTATACGGTAGATGTTAATAATAAAACTGGCATATGCCACTTTTGGTGGTTAAATAATAGTTAAATAGTTTAATACCCTGTTGTATTCAAATATTTTCGAATGGAAAACTAAAAAATCATTGTATAAAAATCATATATTGTACTCTATTACAATGATTAAATTTATTAAATATACATATAAAATACACTGAAATACGCTTAAAATTTGTTATTAAATTTATTATAGCAGTTATTTTAATT
>JAQIVF010002600.1:0-10731 GCA_034698365.1 Steganacarus magnus | reverse complement strand
AACCGAACCGAACCGAACCGAACCGCTCAAATTCTTTGATAAATTTACACCTAAAAGCATAACCGCAGTTTATACCTTTACTAATAATATTTAATTACATCCAAAGTTATTTAACGTATAATCTTGCGCGTGAGTATAGCGAGATTATACGTTAGTAATTTTGCACAACTGTTTAAACTTTTATAAGGTATTTCGCTCTAAGTTATACATCAATTTAAGTTGGATTTGTGTCTGACGGCTGTGTTTGGCATTAGATTATTTCTAGAGGTAATTGTTTAATAAATGAGTTGATGTTACTCTCACTGAAAGATACCTTTCATTAAATTTTTGGAAATCGACATTATTATTTTGAATGCTGTCAAATCTTTCATAATTTAATATTGCAATTTAAACGTTTATACATATTTTAATTGAGTACAACATTCAAATTTCTATTCTAATATAAACTTACTAAAATTATGGTTAAAAACATTTATCAAGTTTATAATATTTACTGTATTTGATTTTAAGTTAATAACAATATATTATATAACTATATATTAAAAATATAATTTAGCATAAATTTACAATAAATGGCACATATATGTTAAAAAAAATAGCTTTTTTTCTCTATGAATATACGCATGATTTATTGCTTAAATGAAATTTTAAAAGAAATTATAAGTGAAATGTAAAAAATTGGAAAAATAAATGGCACTTAAGTGAAATATTAATAAAAAATAGCTAAGTTAATATAAAAATGGTAAGCATTAAAGCACTTAAATAATAAAGCATTTAAATGAAGGCACAATAATGTTTAGGGCAGATGCGAAATGCAATGCTTGGTTGCTTAAGGTTTCAAAAATTAATTAAATTAGACAAGTGACTACAATAATTTCTTAATAAATATTAAAATGTTATTAAATTTAATAATTGTATTAATCTTAATTAACAATTTTAAAACTATTGCTTCATAAAGAATTACTTAAAAAAGAATAAGATTAAGTCGAAAAAGAGATCGATAAGATTAAGTTAATAATTTAATGATTTGGATACCCTTTAACATGTAGTCTCGTATTCGGTAGATGTTTGCTTTTTCTTCTCCATTTCTATCTGTGCATCGTTAGCATAGGTGTTTGGCAATGGATAATTAATATAAGTAACATTAAGTCCTACTTTTTGTTTTTTAGCTCCTTTTTCCAATTTAGTGATAACACCCTGTACCTCATCAACTAATTCATTGAAAGTCGGCCTTAACTTTGGTTCTTCAGACCAACATTTTAAAAGTATTATATACAATAACTCAGGACAAAAAGATGGTCGAGGCATTCTTCGGCCTTGTTTTAAGTAATTTAAAATATCCCAATTATCCACATCGGGATATGGAGTAACGCCGCGTGTTAACAGTTCCCACACGAGAACACCGTAAGACCAAACATCCGTTTTTGTATTATAAGTACCCTTTTCTAGGCTTTCAGGTGACATCCATTTTACAGGCAATTTGCACTTTTTATTATCACTGCTATAATAGTCTCTCTCATAAATATCACGAGATAATCCAAAATCTGCGACTTTAACGCATAAATCTCTATCAAGCATACAATTCCTGGCAGCTAAGTCTCTGTGAACAAACTTTTGACTAGAAAGATAATCCATACCTAAATTATTCAAAACCTATAGAATTAAATAAGCTTATAATTTTATGAGAATACGAATACCTTTCGCAATTTCAATGGCAAAATTCAATAAGTCTTTAACTGTTGGCATATTTCTCTCATCCCTTATATAAGAAAGCAAATCTCCATTTTCCATAAAAGGCAAGATAACCATAGGAGAACCGTCTTCTTCAAAACAAACGCCAATTAATGTCAACACGTGATGATGTTTAAAGTCTTTCATGAGAATTCCCTCCTGAAGGAAGGATTCGATGTCCATTTCTTCTCGAGTTATCGCAGCTTTTCAAAAATAAAAATAAATATTTACTGTTAATTGTATGGAATTGGCATACAATGAGTTTACAACGTACAACTATGAAGCGTCTTTACAGCAACTTCTCTGTCGAGATCTTTCTCAACCGAGTGAAGAGTTCCCTTATATACACAACCGAAGTGTCCCTGACCTATAACGTCCATTAAAAATAAGTTTACTCTTTCGATCAGTATATGTGCTTCTCGTAATGACTGTAGTATTTCGCTGTCCACTTGAAATATAACGCCACCGTTCGCTCCTTCCGCTGGTAATAAAGGACGTGTTGAATGTGGATCTCGGCCAACATATGCTAAAGGAAGGTATTTGTTGGCAAATCATAATGCGTGCAAATTAGGGTTACAAACTACTATTTAATTTTGTGGGAAACTTTCAAAATTTAATATACAAAACCATCACCAAACAATTACAAAGTGTGCAACCCTTTAAAAGCTAATAAACCTTAATTAAATTATATAATAGTTATGTAATAATTTGATTCTATTGATAAATTTAATTAATAGTTTATTAACTGGAAATAACAATAACAATATCAAAAACTTACTATTGCGCGACGATTCTCTAGTATATGGAGGAATATCTCTGCCGATTTCAACACTGTCTCCATTGGTTTGGTGGCTAACAAAAGTCGCATGTTTTTTAATTTGGCGAGTTTTGAAATAATACATCACTCCAATAACAGTCAATATTATAAATAAAATGGGGACAAGAATAGCAATCATAATAGAACCGAGACCTGTTGGCTTTCGTTCAAAGCGAATAAATCCAGGGCTATAGTAATTTAGAACATTGAATAAAAAATAATACTTAAAATAAAACTTAAAAATAATACCTAAAGTATATATTTCCGACTTTCAAATCCACAAAATGCTTTTGACCGTCAATTTTAACTATATTCTCATCATTTTCTATTTTACAATAAATTGTATCAAAATTTTCGCTCAACTTGTTTGTTAAATTGCAGTGAATTTTTTTATTAATTCTAATATTAACGCGATAATGAGGCGACAAATTTTTGCCATTAATCCGAAGAATACGGTCTTCAATATCAACAGATCGAATATTATCTGATTCACTGAATAATAAATAGACGGGATCGGGAAAATAAATTAGTCTTGACATTTCGAGAGTAATTCCCAAATCTTTAACTCCATCCATAATAAATTTAACTTGTGTTTCAATTGGCACTTTGATCGTTGGTGGAGGTATAGGATCTCGAAGAGGTGGAGCCAGACAAGTCATAAAGTGTCCGCTATTATCGACAAAACAAGCACTTAATGTACGAATCTCTTCTCTAGTAATGCGCGATATCGCAGACACAATCATTTTAGGATAAGCAACAGAATTTAAATGTTTGCCTCTCACTGTTATATTGGTATTACCGCTTTTAATGGTCGAATTAGGTTCTATTATTGTAATTAATGGATTTGGCTTGTACTCAAAATATTCGCTCCATTCGTAATCAATCTCATATTTTTCATTAGAATCATAAGAACCAAACGATAACGGATCGCGTTTGTGGGGAATTGTAATATTATTATTAACAATTAATTCACTGGTGTCTATCATTAACTTAATACTTGTGTCTTCGTTCAATGAGTCTGTCATGTTGTGTTTAATCAAACTCGAATTAAAACGACCACTAATGCAATTTAAAAATGTTCGGTTATTTCCAATCTGTCATCAAAATATTATTAATTTTTTTAAAGCTAAAAGCAGTCTTAAATTTATTCAGTTTCGATTGGACTTAACATTACTTGAGTTTACCAAAAAAATAATTTAAATAATTTCTTTTTTGAACTAATCGGTGGAGTGCTTCACGAATGACAATGTGGTAAAATAAGAAATGGTGATTTTATTTCCAGATAAATGTATATAAAGATATAAGGTATTTTGATTTAGGATTTCTATCTGACTGTTCAATTTGCTAGATTTATATTAAATTTTGCTTCTGTGATATATTTTTATTAAAGATGCCAATTGTTTGGTTAGTAATGGTTAAACCGTTGTTTTAACCATTGGTTCATGATTTGGTTTCAATTTTTAAAATTTTTTTTGGTTTGGTTTATTTGGTTGAGATTTTAGAATGAAAAACCATTATTAAACCATTAACTACATTTTAAAATTTAAAATTGCAAATTTATTGACAATTATCAAATTAAATTTTATTAACTTATTAAATGTTTTTATACAAGTTATACGCAGAGATCGGATTATTAGGGTCAAAATTTTCAAAATTAGGGTGTGGTAATAGGGTCAAAAAATTATCAATTTAGGGTCATAATTAGGGTCAAAATTATGCATTATAAAATTTGATATGCAAAACATGTTAATGGTTTAACCATAGTTTGGTTTGGTTGCAATATTAAAATAATGGTTCGGATTGGTGTGTTTAACACATCAAAATATAAAATTACAGTTAGAATGCTTGAGAAGCAGTGTGCCTTAAACATAATGATGTGGCAAAAGTTAGTAATTATAATTTACTTGTCTATGGTACGTACTTCTCTACATTGCACACCACCCAGAATGATAGTTCTATTGGAGCCGATATGTAAATTGCTGCCAAAAAGTGTAACATTAGTTCCGCCATCATATGGTCCATAACGAGGATTAACTCCTAATAGATTTGGCTGCAAATACTTGAATTGATCAAGTGATTGCACCGTACCATTGATGTCATATTTACGTTCAGGACCACGATTTACATCTAACACGTAAATCATTACGAATCCTAATTTAAATTTAAATTTAGATAAATAAACAAATATAATAATACTGTATAATGAAATACCTGAAACCTCTTTTTCTACAGCATCTGTCTTGCATTGCACTCTTCTTGGTTGCCAATCAATTATATGACACACAGAGTCAGCAATAGTTATGGAAATATCGTTACTGGGATGACGTTGCCCTAAGTTATCGCCAGATATTGTCACAATTGTTCCACCATTAAGTGGACCAGATTTAGGAGTGAAATCAAATATTTCTGGCGGACACATATTATTACTCATAAGTAATGGTTCGCTACATTCTTCTTTAGTGGCACAATAAGATGCACACCAATTACAATTTAATGGATCGGATGGATCGAGACAAGAGGCACAATCAGTATGTAAAGAACATGAGCCAAATGGAAATTTAACCAATTGATTACCAGAAAGCAAATACAAATATTTTTCAGAGTTATCAAATGCTGGATACGGACGAATTGATCTGTCAGATGAAGAACCAGATAAGTTCATTTCGAATATTGGTTTTGAATCGTCTTCAACAAGAATTTTCATTATTTTCCCATCATCAGTACCAACAGTCGCAACTGTATGCCCGTTTTGAATACCGACAGCCAAAGATGTGACAGTGTGTCCTAAAACAAGAAACAAACATTCAAAGAACGCCCACTTTTTAACACTTTAAATATTGAATTCTAGAAAGCTTTGTATCGAAGAAAACTGGATGAGCGTCTTATTGTCTGCTTCCGTATCTTTGTTATGTATTTGCTTATAATTGAAAATGTAATGACAACATTGTTACCTAAATAATATTGCCCATATAACTACTGTACTGTATAACATAGAACTATGGGCAGTATAATAGTACAACTTAGTAATTCTATCTAAACGAGAGATATGATACCTAATGGATTTTGGAGGTTTTAAGAAACCATTTTTATTTCGAGGAAGACCTCGGACACTCGAGGAAGACCTCGGACAAGATGGTGCGAACAGGCCCTTAAAACTTGTCAGAGGTTAAACCTGAGGAATTGGAACGACATTAGTGCTGCTGTTGAAGATCGGGGCAATTGGAGAACTCTCCTTCGTGGGTTATCCGACCGACCCTCACGGACAAGCGCCCACGAATAGACGAATAGATAGATAGATTTTTATTGGAAGCACATTAAAAAATATTTCAATAAAATTTGGGCGGAGAGTGAAAAGGTTTCATGATTACTGTCACATTATAAGTTTCTGTTGCTGAAAAAATAAGAAATCAAATAAATTAATATAAATCTTAATTTTTAAAATTAAATTAAGGGTCTTGATTTATCATAAAACCTTTTTCGTATTGTTTAATCAGCAATATTTTAATTGAGTTTTATAACAGGATAGACATGTAATATCTATTATTTCCATATTAAACTATAGGAAATTGATTGGAAATATTTCCTTTCACTAACTTTAAGCATTATATTCCGGAAGTCTTTAAAAACAAATTACCAGTCATTATTAAATTCAAGTACGATAGCGTAGTTAAAATTGATGGAAAAATGGTATACCAAAACAGGAAAACTGTATTGTATGGTTCCTGTATTGATAATTATAAATGAACTCTTCTCATCCCAAACCAACTCAATAATTGGTGATTAACCCAATCAAATAGTTTATGTTAGGGGTGTTATAAACCTTTAAGACCCTATTGTTGGAGTTTATAAATCTCTTCACAAATTTTAGAAAATCATAATAATGTTTCATTTATTATTTGAGAAAAATTTCTAAATTTTCATAAGATAATGGTAAAATTATTATCAAATAATATTGCATTATACATTTTTCTAGTCATACCTTGAATTGAACGAAGAAAAAGTGCTTCGAGCGGTCGTCCGCTGCCAATATAAGGGTTAAGACCAGTGCCGCAAAAATTATGATCAACATCTATATTTAATTTATCACATTTTCTTTTTTGTCCATTAATTATTTCGAGAATGTGCGCATCCGGTGCCTCACTTCCGCGTTGAATACACTCTTTGGTGGCACTTGTAAACGAATCCTGAATGCGTTTGATAGGGAACGCGCAAAGAGCAGATCCCACTGTTTTATTAATGGATGATGCAATTTCCGACGATGGAACACCAAATGATACATAAAGAGCATCTGATTCGGCGTCAGTTAAACCTGATTCGATAAACTTATTAATTTTAAGTTTTCCAAAATAGGCAGTTGTGGCGATAAGAAATGCGGTTCTTTTAGATTTGTCATCGTTTTCGGGTTGAGCAATATTTCTATCGTCTTCCGAACATATTAGAGGTAATTCCATGTAAGAAAAAAAAGCATTGTCGTTATGACACACTCTTATCAGCTTAGTCTCATATTCGTGTTGATTAGGATTTACAGATATTGGTTGTATTGCAACAAAATAGGAGAATTGTGTGTAATTAAATCCATAAATGTATTTAACTTTATAAGTTGTTTTGTATCGATCATGAAAATCCACTTTAGTTAATGCAGTGCCAGATTCGTGTGCCAAAGCGAAACCTGTGAAATGGGAAACAACTTAACGTCAATATAACTTGAAATCAATATTATTGATAACAGTATTACCTTTAAATCCAACTAATCTTCTACTAGAAACGGACGGTGGACTCAATTGCGGTGGTCTGTCATCATAAGCATTGGCCACATAGAGCACATCTTTGGAAAGGAAAGATGGAGCGAAAAATGCAAAACTCGATGTTTTACTTGACACGTATTGAATTGTTTCGTTTGGCGAACCATAAAGTCGATTATAAGAAAAATTACTGGCTTTAAGCGCAAAACACATTCCTTGGTAAGCATCACCACACGCCAGAAGAAGTGGAAACTCTTTATTATCGTATTTAATTAGTAATACTTGGTTGTCATTGTTCACTAAAGTGCGTTGATTGTCGTCACATGGCAGCGGTGGTGGCAAACAGTTAATACTGTCATTAACAGCGCCAGTAATGAATTCGTCTATTTTTTGCAGATCATTGGCAGACAAGCGATAAATAGCGTTACGCGCGCCAACTATTACATCGCCATTCAAGCGATTCACTATCACGCGAAACACTGGCGAAGAATTCACTTCGATTGTCTCCATATTACGTATTGGTTTTGTGACGCGAACATCGCTATCACTAACTCTAAACGTGCAAACTATTAAAGTCAATGTGAATGTGAATGTCGATGAGAATGATATCATTTTATTAAAATTCATTATTACGTCATAAACAATAATTACTAAACACTACATTATATTTTGTAAAATGTTGAGAAAACAGTAGTTTTAGTAAAATTAAAACTTGTAGGCACTTATATATTAATTGAACGCACTCAGTATTATGCCATTGAATGCTACAAATTTATTAAAGTTTTTGCGAATAATTCATACGAGAGACCAAATAGTAAGTGCAAGTGTTGGTAACGCCTATTCACTAAAGTTGCCTGAAGTTCAACATTATTTTAACCTAACCCATAGGTAAAGCTATTTAAGCAGAGAAGGCAATACTTCATTTTATACAACCCATTCAATATTTATTTTCTATAAACGCTTTATATAAAAATTTTGGAATTTATTGATTTTTTATTTTTATCACACAATTCATAAAACTTATTTTAGAAATATAACTATAGTTACACAGAGGGGGTGCTTGCCCAGGGTTGACCCCCTCCTAGAAAATCGGAAAAATCTGACCTCCTCTAGCGAAAAATCGAGATTTGCAAAAATTTTGTTTAAATCCGATGAGTTTTTGAGACCCCTATAATTTTTTCAAAAATTCGGAAAAAAATATCCCTTAAATTCGGTGAGGTTTGACCCCATCCCAAGAATTTTTGTGTGAGGCCCCCTAGAGGTTTGTAACTGGATATAACACACCAGCGATTTAAACCTCTGTTTAATCAAACCGATAATTACTTTAGTATTCCATTGACGCATACCTTTCCATTCATAAACGGTTACAAGTGTTTCTTTTACCAGTAAAACTTGTGATCTCTAACTTTTAATCAATTAACTTTAAAGAGAAAATCAAATACTATTTATTAAATGTAATTAAATAATATATATATATATATTGTTTAACGTTATGTTGATTTCGCTTCATTACAGTGGAGTGGTAATAGAATTGAAGATTAGCGCGGAATAGTGTTGTAATGAAATGAAAAATTATAATTTACCAGTACTTATATGGTAATGAATTTTTGCTTTTTAGTGGAACTTTAACGCTATTTTAGTCTGTTGTTAAGAAAAATACATATTAATTAATTAATATTAAATGCTAATGTTTATAACTTGTATTAATGCTATAATATTTGTTACAAGCAAATTATTTGAATAAGCAATAAATTTGCATTAACTCATTATTCAAAATAAATTCTTTTGTGGAATTATTGTGGAATCTAAATAGAATCATTTTATATATTTTTTCTGTGATGAAACGGCAATGTCAATCAAAAATATTGTTAATTATTAATAGGTCTATTAATATCAATAACTATAACTAGACTAATTGTAATTTCCTAAAAAATGTACAAAAATAAAATGGATCTAAACTGGAGACCAACAATATGCTTTAAGATGTTCATTTTTTGCACTAGATTTGCATTGGACAGCTATCCGAAAACGGGATAATCTAATCGAAAACGGATCAGTCTAACTATAACAAAATTATTGAACACTCTTAAATATTTGAATATTATTAAAATTTTCATAAAGGCATTCTTATATTTTGTAAATAATTTTGTAGTATTTAAAAGTAATAATTAATCAATTGTTTTAAAAATGATGAATTCAAAGCTAGCTTTGTTACCGTTTTTCGTGATTGCAGTCACTATTAAACGTATGGTGGATAGCCTACACTAAAGATTTGAACCACACCACACCTCTTTATGATTCATATAAAACTAAGGACCAATCAAACAAGAATTTTATTCTTACGATTGATTACTCATTAATTACGCAATTTGATATAAACATCTTAATAAATTATAAATATTCCCTATTAAAACTATTTAATAGTAAAAATGCATGAATTAATCTAAATTGTATTAAATTTTTTTTTGAGATTCTCTCTCTCTCTCTCTCTCTCTCTCACTCACTCTCTCTCTCTCTCTCACTCACTCACTCACTCTCACTCCCTCACATTCTCTCCATTATTCTACCTCTTTCTAAGTCTCTCTCTCTCTCTCTCTCTCTCTCTCTCTCTATGTCCGTCCGTCCGTCTGTAGACAGGATAGGAGGCTTTTTTGGTGAAAAAATTTATTGATAGGAGGCTTTTTTGGTCAAAAATTTTTACTTTTAAGAAAATTTATATAAGAATATTTTTAGTTTAATTAGTTTATGTGAGAATTATATTGTTAGATGAAAAAAGTTTTTTGTATTAATTTATTTAAGTTAACAATATTTTTAAGTTAAGAAAATATTTTGTTTAAACAATTTGTAATATAAGAATGTAAAGTTGAGAAAAATTTTAACAACAATCTACTAAAAAATATTTGTTTAAATTGTTGGCCGCATAAATACTTGTGATGTTCACTGTTCGAGTGCTGAACACAGACTGAAACAATTTTTTGTGTACACTCTCTAAAGTACTTTCATAACAATGATTTTTAAGATAAGAAAAATTTTAGTTTAAATTATTGAAAGTATTGTTTGCGGAGAATATTTTTTGTATTACTATATTTAATATTAATTTCTAACCAATATTATCTCAATAATGGATTCTATATTCTTTCATAATTACTTAAAGAATTACTTGAAGATATGTTGATCAAAGTAAGCCCATTTATAATGTTCATTCTGTGATTACCCGTATGCTGTCCATTCTTGAAACTTCTAGTGAACACGCGCCATATATCAGTGTATATGTAGACAAATTTTAAAGAAAATTCATTATAGCGGTTTTTTTTGGCAAGCGTTTAAATGATGACACACTAATGGGGAATTCTTGAAATTTATAGTGAACACGCGTCACATATCGCTGTAGATGTAGACAAATTTTAAAGAAAATTCATTCGAGCGGTTTTTTTGTCAAGC
>JAQIVF010002599.1:0-10735 GCA_034698365.1 Steganacarus magnus | reverse complement strand
ATTTAAAATACATTTTTATTTCTATTTTCAAATTTCTTTTAATTTAAATTGCATTTTTATTTCGATATTTCAAATTGATTTATTTTAAATATATTTTTATTTTAATTTTTAAATTTCTTAGTATTTTAAATTGCATTTTAATTTCAATAAATCAAAATTTAAATTTAAATTCCTTTTAAATTTCGATTTGGATTTTAAATTTTTTTAGACGTATTTAAGCGTTTTATTGCATACTAACATACAGTTGCCCTGCCACTAACAAAAATCTAGCTTGAGCTGAGCTTGAAACTCGACTTTTTGATGTCACGGAGCTTGAAGCTTAAGCTAGGAGATCGGTGGTCACTGAGCACAGCTCACATAAGCTCAGGCTACACCTCTTGAACTTTCTGAGCTTGACTTTACTCATAATAAAGAAAATTTCTAAATTTAAATACATATATTCATTTAATATAGTGAAATTAATTAATAAATTCTGTGGCAAAAATTCGCATTTAGAGAATTAAATTATTTTAAAATAAAAAAATTTTTTAATTAAACGCTAAAAGATAAATAATTCATGTAAATAATATTATTGCATAATAAGTGCAAGCGCGTTGCATTTTAAATAAGCTGAAGTTCAACCTTGCGTGAAATTCAGAAGCTCAAGCTCAAGTTATATAATTTTTAAGCTTGAGCTTCATAAGCTGAAGCTGAAGCTCACCATTTTTAAACTTTTTGCCATCACTATTTACACCGACACTTTCGGATTTTCTCGCGGAGCCTATGAAGGATCTCACACACAGACAGACAAACTTTGTAATCATGTAAAATCTTTTAAAGGGATTAACGGAAAAAAATTATAGTACATATTGCTATTAAAGTAAAAGGAAATGCTCTAACTTTTGCTATTTAAACAACAAAAATTGATCAAAATTTTGCTGATCGAGCAAATAAATTGCTTATACTTTTGCTAATCAAGCAAAGACTAGCTCAAACTTTTGTTAATCTAAATGTAATTTTCAAACTTTTACTCGTAGCGCAGCAGGTATTGCTCATACTATCTGCTAAATTAGAAACAGTAAATGCACAAAATTTTTGTAATCGAGCAAAGGAATTGCATAAAATTTGTATGAATTTTTTTTAAAGGTTATATATTAATGTTTTGTGTTTGAAACATTGGTTGATTAAGTAGAGATTTTCGTAATAAATTTAAAAAACTTGTCACCACTACTACAATATTTCTTTATCGTTAAGTTGTGTTCTAAATGGGATTAAGGTTTTTTTTGATTGATAATTTCTCACAAATATTTTACGTCTATAACCAAAATAATTATCAATAATTTGTTAGAGAGATAAATGATTTTGGAGTGAAAATCAATACTCATTACATGTAAATTTTATCATTACTACAGCATTTTTTGTATTCGTTAAAAATACTTCTATTCATGATAACAAAAGTTCTCATTTCAGCGAACAATTTTAAATCATTTGTTTTGAAAATTAATTCTCTTAAGGTATCACAACTAAATTATTTTACCACTTTTTTTTAATCTGAAGCTTAGTCGAATAAATAGGAAAATAATTTTGAGAAAAACGCAATTTTTGACGCTTTTATTTACATTAAACTATACAGACAACTTTTAGAGCAAAAAAAAAATTCAAAGATTTGTGTTTAAATTGTGGTCAAATTATTATCAGAAAAAATTACTCAATACTTATTAATTATCTCTGCTAAAGATTTATAACTGAAATCTTTTTTATTTTGAAATATTTAAGTAACGAGTATTAAGACTTAAACAGCTTATGTGGGATTCTTTGTTCAATTAAGTCTGAGTTATTTGAGATTATTCTCGCATATGCTGTGTATATAAGTTAAAAGCGATCAATTATACCAATCACTTAAAAATTAGTTTTTTAGTACTTTTCAATACTATTCATGTCTATTATATTGAAAATTTAAAGTTTTTTTCTGTTTTCGATTGTCTAAGAAATAGATAACTAAACACTTATATATATATAGAGAGAGATTTATTTTCTTCGTCAGCCCGAAAACAGTAAGCCATACGTGTAAGTATTTCGCAGTATTTTAATTTATAATATCATATATTAAAATCAGAAGTGTTATGTTTCTAAATTGGTTTGGTTAGCGCGCAGTGTTTGTGTTATGTGTAGTAATGTAAACACATTTTTTTTAAATTTTAACTATCTTTTCGAGATAATGTCTGTCTGCCGACCAATCTGTATGTAACACCGGTTTTGCTATTTAATATCTTATTTTAATTAGTTATTGTGGAGAAATGAATACTACTCACATTCAATAGCAATATATAAGTTCAGGTTTTTCTCCATATGACTAATAGATGCAATTTTTTAATATTGGAGTTAAAAACTTTCTTATTTAAGAATTTTTAAAAGCAAAAACGGAAACTACTTTCGCTTTGTTGCGCGTATTAAATTAATTTATTAATTAAATTATAAAATACACAGATTTCGATGTCTTTCATTGGTGAGTTTGAAAATTTGAAAATACCTGACTATGCGTCGATCGAACTCGAGCCTCATAAAGATGTCGATTGGATTGAACACCAATTAAAGTTGTGGTGCACTGAAAAGCTTTTTCCGACAAAACTGAATAAAGAAAATCATAAAGGTTGGCTGTGCACAGCATATTCAAACGCTGTTAGTAAGCATCGACTGCTGCTTATTGGCAAACTGCACATACTTTTGTTTGCCATCGACGATAAAAGCGAACATTTATCGGAAAATAAACAATACGATGAATTAGTGATCTATTTTGAGATGCTTTATAAAGATTTTATGGACATCACTAAAATTGATGAAAGTAAGACGTTTTGAATATAGTATAAAATTAAACATTTCGATTAAGTTAATGAAAATAACACAAAAGTTTCGGACAAACAGTTTTCGGTTATTACACTTTAAAATCGAATTGATTTTAACTCCAAAAACTTCCTTAAAATCTTATCACTCATAAACTCTTTTTTGAGTAAACTGTGATTGATTTTCTCTAAATTAACCGAATATATATGTCTTTTAGACAGAATTAAGTTATAATAAAAAAATTAATCTTTTATTTCAATTGATTCGTGTTTTGAATCGAAAATGTTCGCCGAAGTATGAACAGAGATGTTGCCAGACTTATCAGCGAAGCAGAGCACACTTATATTGTCAACGATTTGCAATTTCTTCAAAATGTCGATCCATATTCAATACAATTATAGGCGATTAAACAAATACATTCCGCTGCAGACATACATGCAATACCGAAGAGTAGATGGCTGTGCATTACAATCGCATGTCTGCGCTGAGTACTCACTTGGCATTGACTTTGACGATCAAATACGAGATAGCAATCAATTCAAAGAGATGGTCGGCTTATGCGGGGATCGTCTGTTAATTGCTAATGATATATCGGGTTTTAAAGTTGACTTAGTGGCGGGAGAAGTAATGAATTACGGTATTTGCTGCATTTATGACACACACTGAACTTTGCAGTGCGCAGTCGACCAAACTTCTCAATATTTATCCCAAATCGATGCGAAGTATAGCGCATGTCTCGATTATTGGCGCGAACGCAACGATCCTTCAATTACAGCATACGTGATGTATTGTTTGGCAATGAGTCACGCTGTAATAAAATGGAACAAAAACACCAGTCGTTATGATTGCAGTGCTGACCAATCAATTCAATCGAAATTAAATAAAGTGGAAAACATGATTAAAGACAGTCTAGATAAACATCGATATACAGCAGATAAAACTGTGTCTGAGGTTATAGGAGATCAAAACGCAAAACAATATTTATTCTAACACTAAACGCAAGTTTATAAATGGTTTTTGCAAAATAATAACCTAAACATTAAAACCTTTATTAATATAAATCAGACATAAATAATTTAATTATAATATAAGAATTTAATGATAATATTACTGTAAACCTGACATATTTACATGGTTTTATATTTATGACATTAAATAGATGTCTACATTATTGAATAGAGGACTACTCTATTAATTGGTGGGTTACACTATTTAATAGAGGTCTACATTATTGAAAAAAGGTTTACACCATTTTTCTTTAGTTTATTGTTTTAAAGAAAATAATTTATGTAATTATAAGCAATTTATTAAAATTATAAATATAAATACCTTTTGTGTGCTTTCCTCTCAAACTACAATCTCTACAAATGAATTTTTTCTTAACTAATTCAATATTCGTTCTCCGTTATAACATTTTCGGCGTACGCATAATACTCGGTATAATAGTTGTGGAAAAACAATTTCCACTATTAGTGAAACTTACTCTGAAGTATTGTTTAAAATAAATACATTCAATTTTTATAATGTCTAAGGTAAGTTATGGAGATGACAGTATGGGTCGGACTGACCACTGGTCACCTCAATTAAATTAAGCCTTTTGGCACAAAAAAAAACATTTACTTATTATATAAAAATACATGTAAAGATTAAAAAATACAAATATAAATATAAAAAGCATGCAATATAAAAAATGTATATGACTTAAAAGGTATGAAAGAAATATATACAACATTAAGGCACTCAGGTGTGTAATGAATATATGAGTATCATAAAAACACTTATAAATATAAATTTAAACGAAAGGGTTTAAAAAATAGTTTTCAGGTGGATAATCAATTGCCAACGGCAATTCCCACCACTCTGCCGGGTCGCCATCGGCATAGATTATGACAACGATATCCACGAGGACGGAGTGAATTTCATCGATACCCCGGTGACACTAACGGACCAAAGCTGCATTAGCATCCCGGGGATGAAACCAACCCATGCGGTACTTATGTACCGCTGTATGCCATGGTAAATGATCTGTGATGGCGAGCCCGAGTTCATCCATCACGATGGCGTGAATTTCGCGAACGAATGATAATATAGCATGTTATTTAACAATGTTTCAAAATTTTAAAAACTAAAGGGTTAATTCGTCGATATATCCGTTAATACTATAATGAATACACATTTTATTCAATTTGAAATTTAATATTTTCTAATAGTTATTACATAGTTTTGTTTTCACAGTGTACATCATTGTTAACATCAATTATTGTATCATTTTTATCTTTAAATATACTTTCAAGTATATTATCTTTACATTTAATTTTATCAATTCATCTCTATTCACTCCAAAATGTTTTTTCTTTCGATTTTCTTTAATTTAATAAAAGAAGTACTGCCTACAATTGTTTAAGAAAACTTGATTTCTTATTCCGCCTGTCTCTTCGATAACACTTTTAGGTGGTTCTCGTATCCAATGATCGATGTTGTGTGAGACAAATTTAAATTCGTTTGGAGTTAGGCAGATACCAATTTCGGTCGGCTTTCCCAAAAACTACAAATGTAAATCTAGCTAATATTTTATCTTTGAATCCAAAAAATACAAGACACACTTTGTGTATATTCCGATGTCACTTAGCTTCTTGTAATACTTTAGTTTTAACTGAGACATTCTTTGATGTTTTATTTTGCGAGTAGAATTTCAATATAAAATAATTCGTTGGTAATTGTATCTACTTTGTTGAAAATAATTTCAATATCTTTATAAGTAATTTTTATACTCTTCTCTGTAATTACTTTTCTTCACCAGTTTGATTCAGTATAGAAAACTGCTTTTTCAAATCTCACAAATCGTTGTGTAATATCTTAATTTTTAATACGTGGTAAGTACCTTTTATTGGTTTTACCAGTATAGAGAGCACAAAGCTTTTCTGATAGATCTAGAAATTTTTTTCTCTTGTTAAGAGAACTCCAATTTTTTTCGGTAATTCCTTGAAATGAAGGAGAATGTCAACGCAACTCTGTCAGTTTTCATCATGAACTATGCGTATATATTTCTTATAATTTCCGTTTAAAGAAACAACCAAAGAAAATTTCTCCACGAAAATCATGATCTGTTCACTTAAAAGTTTGGTTTAAGAATGAGCATTTTTCTGCTGATTTTATACTAATTTTAACACATGCGTAACGTCGTCGTCATTTAAAATTACAAAAATCATAGTTAATAAATGGTTAATATATGTTTACCAAGTGAAAATTTAAGTCCTGGAAAATTTTTCATATCTTATATTGCTGTACTCCCATTTTCCTGTGTTAATTTAATCAAATTGATGGCTTTTGGAGTTTTGAGTGTGCCACAAACGTTTGTTAGTTTAAGTTCAACATTTATTACGAAGTATTTATACTTTCTTATTATAGAAGTGAATTATCATGTCCTCATTATAGAAGTGAATTATTAAGCCAGGAAAGGTTTTAGGATTATATTTTTCTTATACTCTATTTCCGATACATAAATTTGTTTTAAATTTACTAAGCACTTTATATTACTTTTGAAACACAAATTCGTAACTTTAATGTTCATTATTTTGTTAAGAAGTGTAGGACAACTTCTCCTAAAATAGCGAAAAATGTTGTAACATTTTCTCGATGCGCGTCAACAGATTTTATCTGTTATATAATTATGATATAAACATGCCCATTCGTTGGTAAATTTTTTTTCAATTTTTGTGACACTTGGATGTTCAAAAGTTGTATAATTTAAATCAATTACAGGTATACTGTCTTTTACACATTCTTCTTTAAGTTTGATATTTTTAACTGAAAAATATGGTTTTTCCTTAGTCGCTTATATTTTATGATAAAGATAATATATATAATTATCAAGTTATTAAAACAAATATATTCAAATTAATATTTTCAATGTGAATTACAAAATAAATAGATAAAATACATTGGATTCAAATTGTAGCTAAAATTAATAAATTATTATTAAAAAGTGTTGTAAAGAACGCATATATTTAATTAAATGTATTTTAATCAATTTACTAAATAGATAAAAGTCATTATGCAATAATGAAGTTTTTTATAAAAAGTTTATATTATGAAGTTGAAAAAATAGAGGTCGCAACATTACTTATGTTAAAAACTTTTACATAAAAATCTATAAACTAGCTAAAAAACATGCAAAAAATGAACTTAATTTAATTGTCCCGGAAGCTATTTAGTCGTTTTAAAAAAATTTAACGATACTCGAATAAAAATGTAGAGAATATAATGGATGTTTTAATAAAATTTAAAATTTCCGAAATGCATCCATCAATGAATGGACACACATTTGTTCCAGGTATTCTTCATTGTGAAGATATTTATATTTGTTCGTGGCGTTCCAGTCGTGCTTACGCGGTACAGGTTCGGGCGGTGGTCGGTATTGTTACGGCGGTAAAACATCGATTTTCGCGTCAGAATTCTTTATTAAAGGAATGTAATATTTTGATTTTGTGTAGGATTTATGTTTCCGTTTATGCGATTTTCGTTGCGGTGATATCTTTCGGGAAGTCGATGGTTGTGGTGACGGCGATCGCATGCGTGGTGGAGACATAATTCTGTGTAGCTTTTGGTATCGGCGATGGCGCACACGGTTGCGGCGATGGCATACGCGGTGGCGACGATGGCGGTGCTGCGTTAGGTGACAGAGTACGCGATGGCGTTGACAGCACTCGATTGTTGTGTTAGAGACTGCACTGTTTGTGACAGATTAATCAGAATATGTGTCTGGCGTAATTGAATCGTGTGAAATTTGATATTCTGGGATTTCCATTTGTTTTCAAATATCCGATGGTTGTGGATTGTGGGTATGATGTACCTGAAAACAATGTAGTGTGTGAATGAATGCGAACAGCTGGACCATAACGAGTCGGTGTTCTTATGTGGTTAACTGTTGAGTTTACTCCTAGAGAAACACTTGTCACTGATTGCTGGAGATCTGAAACACTCGGTGAAGTTGGTGATGAGAACGTATAAATGTTGTGTTGAGGTGGATGTGAACAGTCCATTATTTGAGTCGCAACTTCATCATCATTATCTTAAACAGAACTTATGTCGTCTATTGATGGCGCTTCTGAACATGAAGAACTTGAAATTGAGCTGGAGTTTGAACAAATGTAGGACTCAATGTTTGAATAACTAGATTTGCCAGTTTCACCAGAATCGACAATATCGCCAATATCGCAATTCTTTAGTATAATATAATTTGACACTTTCCATTTAACAAAATCCAAAATTTCTGGGTAATTCCACTTTTTTGTGTCGAGCTGAGGAAATAATTTAGTTAAAGTTTTTGAATATGAATACCTTGTTTTTTAGTAAACAATTGAAGTGTCGTTAATTTTCCCAAAACAGTATCGCGATGATTGCGAAGAGACATTTCCATACTTTTATCAAGAAAAACTTGAGTCGTGTTTAAACATAAAATGAAATTTTATTCGAGACCTTATCGCTGTAAATATTTATATAGTATAAGTTCTTTCATGGAAAGGTTTAATATATGTACATTGTAAAACAATAAAGAAATTTAGATTATCTGTATTATATATATATGATACTTAAAAAATAACTATCTAGGTTATAAATGAGAAATATTGTATAAAAAACATTTCCCTAACTTTAATGTTACTGTTATGTTTTAATATTTCGCATAAACTTTAAATGTTAAAATTTCCGGGTTTCTTTAGTTTAAGAATAGCTAGGAATAACATAAGTATGCATTTTGCAGAATAGGGAAGTATATTGTACGTGAAATTCACGTTTTAACTATTTACCTTTAGGATATAGTTCATTGAGTAAAAAAATTTTTTTACTACTTTAGGTTAAAGTTTAAAAGAGTTAAAATATTTAAAAAAATATTTTTCATTTAAATTAGGGTAAAATAAAAATAAAAAAGTATTTTATAAACGTAAAACAGACTGCAAACTTTTTAAGCAATAACTGTATTTTGGTTTCTTTATTATTTTTGAATACTGTTATATAGTTTACAATAGTATCTTATAATATATAAAGCTTTAAACTGTTAATATATGCACCTAACATAGCCAACGACTATGTCAGAGTCTAAGAAAATTTTACGAAAAAGAAAAACTCAAAATATAAAGTTCTAACATATAAAACTTTATGTTATGCACTAAGTTAGGTGCATAAATTACCTAACAGTTCTATTCTAATGCATAACCTTTCTCTAATTCATACATATAACATTTATTTAGGTTAAAATTAATTTATATTATCGTTTACTCTTCTTCTCTCACTACATAAATTCGTATAAAAAATTTTTAAAAAATAATACTAAAAAATAAAGGTGAAATTATTGATTTTTTAAATAGGTTTTATCAATAAATAGCTGTTATACGATTTCAATTGAAGTTATTATTTGTGATTTATATATATTTGAAATTAATTTGTTGTAATTTAGACATTTTGTGTGATATATAAGTAATTGTGACACTATTCAAGTAATTTATTGTTTTACTTGGATTTATAATTTATAAAACAAATAATTGTTTAAATATTAATAGAACCAGAAGTTATCGCTTTATTATGTTTACATCTCTTTTATTAGCTTTTATGTCAGAAATTGTATTATAATTTGAATTTAAAATTATATTCAACTTAATATATAAATACATGATTACATTATTTGATTGCTGGTTGTGAGTGGAGACGAATGCAGTCCATCGTGCGGTTACTTCACACCAACAACTACACAGTTAGGACGTGCGAGGCCTTCAATTAACTATACACTCAACCAAGACGTCCAAATAAATTGGTGAGACGGCTCATACTCTGTGTTAAATTACAATATGGTTCGGCACAGCTAGTGATTGGTTCGTGTTGTTCGAAAAGTAAGTGTATAATAGATGTAACTATTATAATATAATATGTTTTGCATTTCTAATCAACATTATTGCAGTTTCGTGGTCAGTCTATTATAACCAGTGATGCACAACGCTCGAGCGGATGGCGCTCAATGCCGAGCGCGAGCGCTGAGCGTAGAATTTTTGCCAAGCGTAAGCGCGAGTGTCGAGCGTAATTTTTATTTATAGCGTGAGCGTGAGCGCCGAGCTTCTAAATTTTCTTGAGCGTCAGCGCGAGGGTCGAGTGTCATTTTTTTAGCGAGCGTGAGCGCCGAGCGGTGCATCACTGATTATAACGCTATAGTGACTAATGGAAAGTTTGCCGGTCAGTCCGTAGTGTGGCTCAATAATTATCAGTCTGACAATCAAGTTTTCAATAATGGATGCCAAACCACAACAGGGCTCACTAGAGTTAATGGCACTACACTTCTGGCAATCGGAACGAAAGGAGTTATACAGTGGATCGAATGCAATGGCACTATAAATGCTGTGTTTCCGGGTGGTCTCACAGCAAACCCGAACCAAATAACTTATACAACATTGTACTATGATTTGCCAGATTGTAGTAATTGTGTTGAGGCGTGTGTTTGACTAAATTATTTAATTAGTATTGATTTACTTTTTTTGGTTTTAACTTTAGTTAATTATATTTTATTAGATTACGAAACAAATATGAAATATTAAATACATTTATATATCGCGTAAACATTAGCGAACAGTCGTATGTCTGGCGGTCTATTGTTTCAATAGTACAGTTCACTCTATCGCTGTAATCGTTAATTAGTTTAACGAACGCTTCGTAACCAAATTTCGATAATGTTTTCTCGCTATAATAGTACTCCAACGCGTTATTGTCAAACTGCGTGTCAGTTTCTTTTGTGAACAAATAACCATTTTTCATATACAAATTCGGATACAATTTCACTAATTGACGTAATTATGATAAATTGAAAATGTGAGCTCAATCTGAGGCAAAATATACTGATTTACAAATTTGGTTCGCGTTATGGTTTCGTAAT
>JAQIVF010002598.1:0-10737 GCA_034698365.1 Steganacarus magnus | reverse complement strand
ATTTTCCCGATTTTCGTTAGGGGTGGTCAGATTTTCCCGATTTTCGTTAGGGGTGGTCAGATTTTCCCGATTTTCGTTAGGGGTGGTCAGATTTTCCCGATTTTCGTTAGGGGTGGTCAGATTTTCCCGATTTTCGTTAGGGGTGGTCAGATTTTCCCGATTTTCGTTAGGGGTGGTCAGATTTTCCCGATTTTCGTGGGGGGTGGGATCAATCCTGGGAAAGCACCCCTCTCTGTGTAACTATGATAGTAAGCATTGAATTTTTTTATTCTTTTGTCAAATCAAATCAAATCAAATTATTCTTGAAATTTTGTCTGCAATTGTTTGCACACTGAAATTAATGATATTTAATCAGTATTCAACAAAAGGTTATAAATATAAACATTAAATCTTCATAACTTTCTGTCGCGAAAATAATCGTCTGTATTAATTGTCTGCAATAATATGCTTCTAATGGTTGGACAAGAAAACAAGAAAAAAAAATAATTTACTTACGAAATAGCAGTTACCAATGTAATTGACAACTAATAATGAATTCTTTGAACCATAAATAGATTGGCCTACATTTAAAAGTTTTGTCATTTTATAATTCGGTAACTAATGCTTGCTATAAAACTAACAAAATGTCAATTACATCATTAAATTTTATGCATTTAATTTTCAAATGATTAAATTCATAATTTTTAATGTCATTTATTTATGCAATACTTCAACTTTTTAGCTTTAGACTATACCGTACTTGACTAATACTAAAACTTGTCTGTATTTTATTATTATTTTAATTAACAAATTCTAATGTACTGAAATAACTGCCAGCAGTATGTTTTTAATATAACTGATAAACTATGATGTTTAAAAAATAACAATGTTTATGACAATGTTAATAATAAATCGATATTCATAAAATTTAAATTAATTATTTTTTATCAAATGTTGTAAATTTAACAAGAAATTTTTGACCAAAAAAATTTTTTGACTTGTATTAAATCACTTTTATTTTGAAATCAATATCCAGTGTTTGTTACATATAATTATTATTTATAATTTATTTAACATAAAGTGATTAATAAAACTATTTCTAAAATGTTTTGCATATTTCCAAGAAATTGTAATTTATACAGTGATATGAGTAATTTAAGTGTGATAAAAAGATCTTACAATATTTTGGCAATTATTTAGAAATAACATAGATTTTATCCTGTTATCAAGAATTAATTTTATTATATGAAGAAATATCCACTAATTTAATGAAACCCATACTCATTAGAACTAATATCTATAATAATCAAAAAAAATAAATAAGTGGTTTAAAAAATTGTCATGAATTAATTATGACTTACTTCATAAAAGCGGAAATAATTAATGATGAATAGTTTCCAGCAGTAAAATCCCACTCTTTTCTGACTCACTCGCTCCACAAATGATGATAACTAGAGGAAATTTAAATATAATTTTAAAATAACAATAGTTCCGCTTTCTGTCCTCCATTATCACAAAATATTTTTTATCTGACTTCGATAAAATCAAGGCAGGTATATGGATTTGAGAATGTCCGTGTGTCTGTGTGTCTGTCACGCTCTCTCTTTGATAATAATGGGATTTTCCTCGATACTAATAAAGATATTTTTCTTTATGTTAATAATGGGATTTTTCTCGTTACTAATAAAGAGAAATTTCTCTTTGATAATAATGGGATTTTCCTCGATACTAATAGAGTTACTGGCATATGCCACTTTGGGCGGTAATATAGTATAAAACCCGTACTAAACTGGCATCTGCCACTTTGGGTGGTAATATAGTATGAAACCCGAACTAAACTGGCATCTGCCACTTTGGGCGGTAATATAATGTTTTAAAATGCGGTTGGTGAATTTCATAATATAGATTTGCTTCAATAAGTTCATTGTTGCAATAGTAATTCACTAGATTCAGATTAGTGTACTGCTAATATTATATTCAAACTTAAAACATAATTATAGTATAAAACCCGGAATAGACTGGCATCTGCCACTTTTGGCAGTAATATAGAATAAAAACCATTCTAGACTAGAATCTGCCACTTTTGGCGGTAATATAGTATAAAACCAGGAATAAACTGGCATCTTCCACATTGGGCGGTAAAATAGTATGTAATAGGTACTAAACCGGCTTCTACCCCTTTAATAAACATAATATATGTCAATAGTAAAACCGGCATATGCCACTTTGGGCGATAATATAGTATGAAACCCACATTATGCTGATGGCAAAACCGGCATATGCCACATTGGGATAGAATATAGTATAAAACCCACGTTATATAAATAGTAAAACCTGCATTGATCAATTTTACACATAAATTCCACGTAATTATTAAATTTAATATAATATCCATATATCTAACAAAAATTTCAATACGAAGTCAGATATTATGACCGTTACGATCTTGTTTTTTTTTATAATTCATTTATTTATGTCAAGTTTACACTAAATGATCGACATTTTAATTTTAATTTTAAGTCACTAACATAGGGTGTGCTTGCCCAGGGTTGACCCCCATCCAAGAAAATCGGGAAAATCGGACCACCTTAACGAAAAATCGAGATTTTCAAAAATTGTCGTTTAAATCCGAAGAGTTTTTGAGATCCCTATAATTTTTGTTAAAAATTAGGAAAAAAATTGTCGCTTAAATCCGGTGAGATTTGACCCCTCCTAAAATTTTAAGAATCTAGAGAGTTGACCCCACCATAGATGTTTGCAGTCTGTGTAACTATGGTCACTAATCAACATTAACGCACATATATTGCTTAATCAAGTCTAGTCTATAAGTTTTATTTTAAAATTTATTATACCTTCATTTTTGAAGTAGTCTTCAAACCTTGCTTAACAAGGCATGAATTCAATTTTAGCAGCAGTTTATAAGACTTTCCGGTTTCATACGATAATGATGAAGCAGTGCTCATGAAAGTAATTAATATCGCACTGAATAGTATAGTTCCATATATTAAAATTAATCGACCGGATTGTGACATATTTCCAAACAATAAGCTGAACAGTGTTAGACAAAAAATCACTGAAATTATCGCGTAAAGACAGAATGCAAACTTTGCCCAAAATATTTGATTATAATCAGTGATTTCTAAATCAATTTCGTGTAATGATTTTAGAATTGAATCGAATTGAGGTCTGCTTATACCAGCAATATTTCGAGAATAATTTTCAATTTTGCTAAAAATTACTCCAAGTTTAAGCATTAAATAATAGCAAATTAGATAGAAGTAAGTGATTTGCCAGATAATAACGCCGGAATAAAAACATCCACTGAAAATGTAGAATAAACACCATGGAATGAAATAGAAAATCAGTTGCGATAAATTACAATTCAAAGCTATTGGGAGATACGTAATAACACTAAAAATCGGGTTTATCCTACTAGTGATTATATTGATTAGCATAAAAATGTTTCGAGATTTATTAATAATTTTAATAATCATATCCTGATCTGTGAGACCAACAGATTGTGGTGAACGCAATCCGGCCATCATTTCAAACACTTTCATATATGTCGGCCATATATTGTGAGTGTAATTCCAGTGATGTATCGCTTGACTCGTAATAGTTATGAAACAGATTAAAATTATACATATATTAAGCTGAACGCGAAGATTTAAGAAGTAACAGAAATCAGATTATTATATAAAATTCTTTCTCTCTTTCTTCGGCTATAATTGAAATGAATGATCGAACGCATAGTATTACAACACTCGCGAGATTCAATACTGGTTTAGAATAGATAATATTTCGTTTAGCATTGCCAACACGAAAACGCCATAACCCTATCTCATAGAAATGATTGCCGCTGTTTTCAATGATCATACGAATTGGTAGTGGTTTACTGGTATCAAATTCATTATTTTGTTCGGTCATATTTAATTGCGGCTAATTTTTCCTTTTCTCAGCTTCTATTAATTATATTAATCGAAAGTTATACTGAGACTACAAACAAATTCTTAAAAATTAAAGTAAGCTCGACAACAGCTAAACGAAACATTATCCTTAAATTGAAATAAACAGTATAATCGATTTTGTTTTAAGTACAGTGGGAATAAACTAAAATAATTATCGTAAACAAGTAAATAACGTCTCATAAACCTGTGCACTGAGAAAAGATTTTACTATTGTTATGCGCGCGAACCCGGGTTTTTGAGACTCACAATAATACGTTATGTTATTTTGTTATAAATAACTTAGTAATGCGAAATTTGCGTGTTCATACAATATAAATGTATAATTTAGAGTATCAACAAAAGTAGCATTTATTTTACATCAAAATAGCGCTTTATTTATTGCTTCAAAAAATTGCCGAAATAGCAATAAAAATAGCAATTATTTTTTTAAATTTTTGTATTTTTTCTTCCTTTTAAATTATTTTTACAAATCAATCTATAGAGAACTCACTAATTTTAAGGTAAATAGCATCAAAATAGCATATATAGCATTTTACATTAAAATAGCAAAAATAACATTTATAAGTACAGCTAAAATACCTTAATTTTATGTAATTCAAACATATTTTTCATTTATATGCTTCCAAACTATTAAATATAGATGCACAGGTCCGAGTCTTTCAGGTCTTTGTTAAAGACTCGGACCGGACTCGGACTTCTTTGACTAGCTTCAGGACTCGGACTTCTAAATATATATGAGACTCGCACTCGAACTCGGACCTAACAGTAAAGACACGGACTCAGACTCCGAACCTCATTTCTTATAATTTAATATCAAACATAAGCTTGAATAGATTTACCATGCTTAAAAAATGTATTATAATTTTAAAATTAATTGTTGAATATTTGATTCGTTGTATGAGCACATATCTAATAAGTTTCTTTCTTTTTTCTGTTGGAAGCAACGATTTATTTCACAAAGTCGTGAATTAATTGAGACGTTTCGAACGCTAATTTTCAGCTGTTCTTTTTTCAATCAATAAGTTTTGAGCACTGTTTTGTATTTAGTGTTCACATATGAGCTTATTTTTTAACTAACTTTGTAGTTAAGCAAATTTGTGAGCGTATGGGAGAGAGTGTCGTATTCCTCTCTAAGAATTTTAAAACTTTTTTGTTGACACTAAACTTTGGTTAGTGTTACTGCTTAGTCCTAAAAATTTAATTAAAACACATAAACCTAACAACCCAATGCGCATAATTGTACCTTATTATAATCATGCTGCAGCGAATTTAGCAAAATATTGCAGTAAAATTCTTTCTCAAATTTTTATAAAAACTGATCATTCATTAAAAAATTCTTATGAATTTATTAGAGAAATTAAAAATATAAAAATTAAAAATAACGAAATTATGTGCTCTTTAGATATAATTAATTTGTTCACAAATATCCCAATAGAATTCACACTAAAATTAATAAAAGATAAATTATTTTCTATGTGTTTAATAGATTACACATTAATTCCAGTTAGCGATTTTATGGATTTACTGTATATTTGCTTAAACACTAGCGTTTTTAGTTATAATGAAAAATTTTATAAACAAATAAAGGGAGTACCGATGGGAAGTGCTTTATCACCTATTATAGCAGAAATAGTAGTACAATATTTATTTGATAAATCTATTACTAGTTTTTCAAACCCACCCAGATTTTAGAAATATTATGTTGATGATTCTTTTTTAATTATTAACAAGAGATTTTTTGATAAATTTTTTACACACATTAATAATATTGATAAACACTTTAAAGATATTCAATTTACTTATGAATTAGAAAATAATTATAAAATTCCGTTTTTAGATATTAATATTGAAAGAAAAAATAATAATTTGTTAACATCTGTATATAGAAAACCGACAAATTCTAATAGATATATAAATTTCAATACATATTCTTCATTAAATAATAAAAAATCTATAATAAGAACTTTAGTTAATAGAGCATTTCATTATTGCTCTAATTCAGAATTACTAGAATCTGAATTAAATTATATTATTACTACCTTAAAAAATAACGATTACCCAACAAAACTAATTAAAACTATTATAACAGAAATTAGAAATAAACAATATTTCGGTAAACATAATTTCCAACCAATAGATAAAAATAGAATAATAGCGATACCATATATTAAAGGAATCAGTGAAAAAATTAAATTTATGTTTAAGAAATTTAATTATAATATCGTTTTCAAA
Source organism: Steganacarus magnus (assembly GCA_034698365.1). Taxonomy (NCBI): domain Eukaryota; kingdom Metazoa; phylum Arthropoda; class Arachnida; order Sarcoptiformes; family Steganacaridae; genus Steganacarus; species Steganacarus magnus. The sequence goes on along the minus strand of JAQIVF010002598.1, from coordinate 4,558 downwards.
AAAGGAAAAACGATTAAATCCTTTTATAATAAAAAAATAACAAATAATTTATACAAACACCACGTTATCTACAACCTGTCATGTAATGACTGCACAGCAAAATATATAGGAAATACAAAAAGAAAAGTTGCAAAAAGAATTTCCGAACATAAAAAAGCTTTCACTTGTAGTTACGTTCAGTCTCATGTCGCAAATCATGCTTTCGAAAATAAGCACGATATAAATTTTAATAACCCAAGAATTTCTTATTTAGATAAAAATTATTATTCTCGAAAATTCTTAGAGAGTTGGGAAATCGAAAAACATAAAAAATTTAATATACCTCTAATGAATAAACAGCAAGCAGAAAAAACATGTATTCCTAAACAATATCTGCCACTTATTTAGTTTTTATTTTAATATTTTGAAAAAGTTGTAAATAAGGATCAAAATATTGCAAACACTTAAATTTATTTTTCTTAATTTATTAATAAAAATAACCAATCTTTAGGTTGGTTTTTAGGACTAAGCAGTAACACTAACCAAAGTTTAGTGTCAACAAAAAAGTTTTAAAATTCTTAGAGAGGAATACGACACTCTCTCCCATACGCTCACAAATTTGCTTAACTACAAAGTTAGTTAAAAAATAAGCTCATATGTGAACACTAAATACAAAACAGTGCTCAAAACTTATTGATTGAAAAAAGAACAGCTGAAAATTAGCGTTCGAAACGTCTCAATTAATTCACGACTTTGTGAAATAAATCGTTGCTTCCAACAGAAAAAAGTAAGAAACTTATTATAATTTTGTGAGTGAACGTAGGAAAAGTAAAACTTAATAAAATTAAAAATTTAAGAAAATATTACCAACTTATGGGTGCAAAAATAAAATATCTATGAAAATTATATAAAATTTTAGTCCGGGTTCGAGTTCAGGTCCTTTAGGTTCGAACCTGAGACCAGACTCGGACTCCATTTTCTTTAACTCGAACCCGGACCTATTTTGAAATCAAAGACTTTGACTCGAACCTGGACCTCAAAAGACTCGAGTCCGAGTCCAGGTCCGAGTTTGTAGGTTAACTTTTGCTCATCTATACTAATAAATAAAAAAGTAGCAAATGCTATGAATTTTAGACTAGTAATTGTAAGCTCTTCTCTTCTTTGAGAGAAGCTTATCGATTCTCTCCATTTGTCTGTTCATTTTTTATGTATTTCCAACTATACTAGAATTAAATTTCGAAGTTATAACTTAATTATTTTTAACCTGAAGAGGTTATAATCTCTAAAAGATTTATATCATTTAAATAAAATATATAATAAAATATATGAATCAAGCAATCGATATGATTGTGACAAACTTGTTGTATGTTATTAAAAGGCAAATATTTAAATTAATAATAATTGAGCGCGAATTTTATTATCAAACAACAAATTATAATTAAACGTGAGAAATATTTTAATTATATTATATTGAGACCTGAGACTTGTTTGAGTGAAAAATTATACACAAAAAATAATTTTTCATTTATTTTACATGTTTCATACTAAGTTGTTTTTATCGATATACGTATTTTTTAATAAATTTGATTAATCTACATATTTAAAACCTGATCTAATCAAACATGGACTCAAACCTTCATAGATTTTAAAATATTTTCATGTATTAATCAGCACTAATTAATAAAATACTTTTAATAAGGCGTAGTTTTATAAATAATACTAATTATAATTCAAACAAATCTAAATATACTTGTATCTAACATTTGCATGATATTTAATAGTCTAAAGATTTAAGATTATTCCTCAAATTGTTTCTTAATTACTATATTTTTAAATTATTTATTCTTCACTATTTTAATTAAAATTTTTAGTTGAAGCCAAAAATATGAGTCTTCTTTTCTTTCAATTAAAATTTATGTAATTATACGATTTATTTAAAATAAGTAGTAGTTTTTTACATTTATAAATCATTATGTAAATAAGTTTGTTAATCAGTCCAAATCGTTCAAATATTTATAAGATAATAGCAAATGCGGTGTAAAGCTAGCTGTTCAACAAGAAATATTAAACCGACAATAATTATTGTCACAACACAGCACTTTTTGTCGCTGAAAAACGAGTGCCTCAACAATGTTCGTGTCCTGCAGAGCTGTAAGAATGCCTTGCCTTAATAAGAATTCTGGTAAATTTAAAAGAACACTAATTGACAGATTTTGGGATATAGACATAATTTTTTTTGGGACAAAGATTTTTAATAAACAATAATAAATTATTAATACCTTTGGTTTAAATCTAGTGTTATGTCGATTCCAGTTTTTTAATTTCGATTCTATTCCGATTCTATTCTTGCACGAAAAAATTTTTTCGATTTTATTCCGATTCTATTCTTAAAATTATTCATTAAATCGATTCTATTCCAAATCTATTCTGAAACATAATTTTTATTTCGATACTATTCCGATTCTTATTCCGATTTCAATTCCGATTTCAATTCTCAATTTAAAAATTGAATAAAAGTTAAATATTTTGAGATAAAAGTAACACGAGGTTTAAGCGAAAAACCGACTTTTATTTTAATTACGATTAGGAAACGTTAGAATGAGTACGATAGAGATACAGAGAGAGCGATACAATGAATTACTAGCGTTTTTATACGCGCTGAGAGAACATTAAACGTAAATTCAGAGATCAGAGACCTCTAGGGTCTCAATTTACTAAAATCCGTTATTTTTTGCATAACTTTAGGCAAAAATTTATATTTTTTTTGAAAAAACATACTAAAATAAAAAATTAATTTCCATTCCAATATCAATACTAAAATCTTTTAATTTCGATTCTATTCCGATTCTATTCTTGCACGAAATAATATTTTCGATTCTGTTCCGATTCTATTCTTAAAAAAAATTTTCTTTCGATTCTATTCTATTCCAAATCTTTTTATCAAATTTCCTTTATTTCGATTCTATTCCAATTCCGATTCCAAGAATCGAAATTACACTACTTAAATCCAATCTAAATCTATAGAAAAAAGTACAATTTACCATAATTTATCGATAACTATTTAAATTATTTACGATAACTTTCATTTTTTTTATTATTCTACAAAAATTATATAAAATTATTTGTAAAATTTATTTATTGGATCAGGCGTTAAAACTGCAGAAATAGAACTGTTACAGTAATAAAAAAATAAATGTTTTCAATCACTATTTCCGAAATAATACTTTATTTACCACAGAAACCTCATACAATGACGTACAAGACTTAGCAATACATTATATTGCATATTATTATTTGTTAGAAATCTGAAAAATTTAATATTTTATCAGCAGAATCGTTTCTTTCTGAAATCTCTTGCATTATACTATCGGCCGCTGATCGTCCCTCTAGAAGAGTGAACATCTTTGACTGGAAGCGTTGTGACTCACCCAAAACTTTCGACATACTTTCTTTTGCTAAACGTGTGTTATCGATAAGTTCTTGTTGGGCATCCGAAATCTGTGCATTTAAAACTTCTAATTGCTGAACAGACATGTCTTTAATTTGTCTGTTTCGTTCATTTTCAGCTCTTTCATTCTCCAACATCATTAGTCTCACTTCCTCTTCTGCTTTTTCACGCGCTTGTCTCAGACACTCTCTTATATACTCTTCAAACAAAGCCTGTTCCGCAATTTTCTCACCCTCTTCATCAAATTTTTCCACAACTTCGGTTTTCTTCTTTAGTTGATCAGCGATTTGATTTTCTGACTCTAATTTAATGTCAACAATTTTCCTCGCAAGAACTGCCACTGGATATATACTCATTGCAAGTGGTGTGGAAAGCCAAGCGCCTAAAATAATGTTATAGGCGGTTAAGTTAAACGGTACCTGCAAAGCGACCAACGCCTCCAGTGTGCCAATTGCCAGAAGACTGCCTGAAACAAATCCGACAAAAAATCCACCAATCGTTATACATGCCGCTTCGATTGGACTTTCTCTCGCATAATTCAGTATTTCTCGCGTGGTTTCTAATGGATTTATGATAAATTTCACCAGGAATTTTGCACTTTCGATCGGATGTCGAATCGGGCTCAGCAGTGCTGAACTGAATTTTTTCACTTCACTCAACTTTTCTTGTAATTTTCTTTTAATTAACGCAATTTTTTCGTTCATGTTACGCAACGCACTTTCTAGAAATGTTTCCGTAGCCCTTTTGTGTGCCAAAACTAGCGCGTCTTTAATCATCTTGTCCTGACCCAATCTAAGAGCAGTGTCGTCGCGCCTAAATTCAGCGTACGCTCCGATTGTTAGTTGAACGTCATGCAACAAATTTTGGTTGTTCCACAGATTACTAATCAAGTATTTGGCATCTGAATTCATCTGTTCGAAACTGTACTCTTCCCGATCGGTTTTGTCGACATAACGCTTATTCTTAAGCAAGTTTATATAGTTAATAAAAAGTCTCGACGCGTGGATATAGACGCTTGGTTTCTGATCATAGTTACACAGAGGGGATCATGCCTGGGTCTGGACCCCCCTAGAAAAATCGAGTTTTGAAAAATTGTCGCTTAAATCCAATGAGTTTTTGAGACCCCTGTAA
>JAQIVF010002597.1:0-10738 GCA_034698365.1 Steganacarus magnus | reverse complement strand
TTAATAGTTTATAACATAAATATGTTTAAGATTAATTAAAAATTTCGAGTTAAGTTCTGTAAAGAAAATCAAAATAATAATCGTACCCTTTGCCAGATGTAAATTTTTATTTTTGACCACTCGAATAATATCGCCCTTTCGAAAACCTAGTAATGATGGCTCACAACTCGAATAATCCTTTAATGCACGAACAAATTCCACGCGATTCTTATTAGTAGATTTCATTAAATAAATAATTAAGTTAGTTTATTTACTTAAAATGTAATCAACTTTTAATACCTGTCGAGTTTCTAATATAAACCTTTCGATTAAGTTTTTGATTTGTGTGGCCTAATAATTCGTAAAAAAATATCAAAACGTGTTAATTTTGACTATTAAATCAATAAATTGAATAAAAATTACTTTCGGTGAAAACAATGTGATCCAACCTCCACCGCATAAAAGTATTTGAATAGTGCTGTTGCGAGGAATAATCACTTCTGATATATCATCCAAACTACATTTTTAAATCAACATTAATCAAGCTTATAATTAAAAAAACAGAATTAAATGTAAAATTTACTTAAGCTTATCCAAAACTCTTAAATAATCACACATAGCATCTCTTTCTCGTTGTAATAATCGCACCCCATTATGTGAAATACCGAGTAATTGAACATTTGGCAAATTTTTTCCTCCCGAAACCGGATAAAATCGACAGAAATATGTTGGCAAATCTCTAGCATATTCTATGATATTTCTTTGAAATTGGATTTTAGGATTTGAAGATGAAATATTATTTTGATTAATGCCATAAGTTTGCAGCTGTGACTGTAGTTTCAACTTTTCGTCTTGAGTTAATCGGATGCATGTCATTGAGTGCGCGTCGTTAACTATTTGACAAAATATTAGGTGAATCATGAGAGGGTTGTCTATAGTTTCTTCTGGCGAAAACACCTTTTAGAGTAAAGAAAAGTATTTTTATATTTAATCAATTAATTCAATAATAAAAATTACTTCTTTTCTAATATTGATATTCCATCTAACTTTGGCATATGTTAAATATGGCGCATCACTCGTGTTATAGAGTTTTGTTTTGATAGTATCGGTACTGATCTGTTGAGGACGAGAAACTATGGAAGGCGGCGGTGCCTCCACTGGATTCAAAAACTCGTTACTTTCCTCGAATTCGATTCGATCAAACGATAGTCTATCGTGTGAAATGGCGCGGCTCTTTGGTGGCGGCTGTTTTCTATTGTGTCGAGCCATTATTGGTGAACTCGGAGCGTAATAACTACTAGAAGCAGCAACTGATGGCGGACCGCTTGGATTCACTTGTTGTATGCATTGATAAGTTGGATTAATTATAGAATTATTGACTGGTGGAGGCGGTGGCGGAACATTCATTCGTTTAACCTGTTTTGTTGGTTGAGGTTCAATATTACTAAGTTTATTGTTGGATGAGTGCGGGATAGCAGTGCTCGACGTAATACTTTCCTCGTAAGCAACACTAGTTGTTGTGCTCACTTCATCGAAAAGTGTTCCGTGTTCTGTAGAATAACTAAAGTGATCGCTGCACTCTGCGTTAATAGTGGATGTGTTTGTGCCCGCCATTCGATTATAAGGTCCGAGTTCGTCACGTCTTTCTCGAATCTCTCGACTGCCGCTTTTACGAGATTTTTCCGAATGATTCTTAACAATACTATCTGAATGATTACTCATCACCGAACCATTTTGAGCAAACTTTGTGGGTATGTTGTCTGCTGACTCTACTCTATTGGGAAGACGTCTATTTGTAGCATTGCTTTGATCTATTATATCGATGGGACCGAATCGTAATGACCCTAATAATTGTTGCTCTAATAAAGCTTTTCTTTGTTCAGACAATTTCTTAACATTTCCAGCATTTGCAATGTCGTCCATACTACTGCTGCTTTGCATTGCAGAACGTTCTCTGCCGTCTTTACGTGAGCGCACGCTCTGATCGATAGTTAACTGTTCTAACTTTGCTTTCATTTCAGAGCTTATTCTCAATTTACCGATACTTCCCGGCACAACATTTGATTTATTATCCTTTTTCGAAAATTTTTCTCGTGATTTAGATTCATGAATTGGTTTATGCGACGTTGCAATCATTAAATCATTCATTGTTGTGATTTCCAAAAAGTCATTTCCCATAGTTTGATCATCATCTCCAGGTCTATCACATTTTTCCTGATGCTTTTTCCTTTTGAAATCAAAAAAACTAATGGGAGCTGGAGAACCATCATCTTGTGGTGGAGGCCATCGCCACTTACCAATTCTAACTGTCTTTGCTCGTCGGTAAACATCAGCAGCTGACGGGGAAAGTGGGGGAGGAGGTGGTGGCGGCGGTGGTGGGGGTGGGGCTGGTATATAGTTTTTATTGTCTAAACGCGAGTTTGGTAACATTTGAAACTCTTTTATTGGTGATGATATTTTTCGAGTGTCCAAAAGTTGAATGTTTTCGATGCTTTTATTTAAATCAGTGTTTGCGTGCAAATGTGTTGGAGTGGGTGTCGAATGATTAGTAGATATCGAGAAATGATCTAAAGGTGTTAACAAAGGCATTTGCGGCAATTGAAGCAATGGTGATATCGGTGATGAGCATTGTAATGATGCATTATTTACAGGATCAGAGGATGACACGTTATTAATAGGAGAACCTGGTGTCACAACCGATGATTGCACTAATAAATGTTGAAGTTGTTGGTTCTGCTGCAAGAGTTGCTTTTGAATTTCTAAATTCTGTTGCACAGCAGACGCCAAAAACGCTCTTTGTTGCATTTGGATCATATGCTGGTGTAGTACTTGCTGCTGTATTATTTGGGACGTGTCCACCATTGGAACAGTCATTCCAGCGATATTCATGAGTTGAATATTATTAGCGAGCGATTGCTGTGAAATGTCATTTGGTTCTGGCGATGCTATCGATGAGTGACTTGACTGTTGATTTGTTTCTAACTTCAAGCTTAATCTTGGTTGTGCCTAAAAATAAATATACCCATACATTACAATAAGCGTCAGTCTATTTATATTATATACCTTATCTCTATTTATTTAGATTATTATTAATCAAAAAATTTTATTGATAAGACTATGAATTTAAAAATATGAATAATCAATAAGAATTTCTCATTTTCTCAACTAACACTAAACCTCAAGTGAACCTGTAGGTATAATTAAATTCTTATCAACCCTTAAGATAATTGGCAGTATTATTCATAAATAAAGATAATTACTTTTATTTCGTTATGACCGCCTCCTTTCATTGTATCAACTAATTTGTTTTCGTCCATTAAATCATTTAAGTCATTAATGCTCTCCTCATCAAATAAGATACTAAATTCTTGATCTGAAAAATAGTTGTTTAATTGATGCTGTTTTTCAATTTTAATTTCATGTAATGGCATATAATTAATTTGATCGCTATTTTGATTTGACATATAATATTGATCAAATCTATGTGCACCACCTTTGATTGATGCCGCTAACGATCGCGCATCTGATAATTCATCGAGATTTGCATCCAATACAGGGTTAAATAAATCATCTAAATATTGATCTAATTCTGAGGTATGAGAAGGAATTCTGACATTTTTAACATGAGATGCCAATGATGGTGATTCTGATGTGTCTGACATCGCAGAACCTCTTATTCCCATATGATATTCACTTTCTTTACTAACAGATCTATCAATATAAGCTTTAGATGTGTGAGAATATGGCGGATGTTTTGATAATTGATTGCTAGACAATTTGCCGCTATATTTCTGATAGCGAGGATTCATTTCAGATGATTTACTAATAAAATCCTTTTTATTTCCACTCTGTTCCAAATCGAGTAAAGGATAGTCTGACTCATTCACAACGGAAGACGTATCTGACGACAACGAAGAAGATGAACGACTCGAAGGACGAATTATATGCGTTCTTCCGTAAGCTTTATTCATTTGTGCTGCCATTGGGTTCACAGAAACTTTTGATTCTCCGGGTTCTGCGGGTAATGGACGAGTGCTCATATTTGGTCGATTAGGCTTTTTGAAATTGTCGTTTAACGTTAATTCCACTTCATTTAACGTTGAAATAGTTTGGTCTTGAGCAGATGCTTCCATGCCATTATCACTTCCTCCAGTTAACGAAGAAGTTTTGTGCAACTCATCTCTGGACGCAAAGTAGCGGTCATTGAGAGCAGATGAAGCTAACCCTAACTCTTGCATAGATATACTTCGTTTATTACCTAATTGTGACTGTTGTTCGATAAGCTTTTGTATAGTAATATTTCTCTGCGATGGAAATTCATTGTCGACACTTTTCCTTCCAGCGTCAACGTATCGCTGATTTAATTTACTTTTTTCAGACAAATGCATTTTTTCGATCGGAATTATATTTGGATTATGTAAGTAGCGTTCATTAAGTTTACTCTTAGTGGAGAGTCCTATGTCTTGATCCATATTTGGAGAATTTGTAATAAGTTCAGCTGATTCATTGTGAGCCAATTGTTCTCTTGAACTTTGTTGTTTGCTATCAAGATTTGAAAGCGATTGACTGATGTGGTTTGAGAGTATTTGAAACTTTTGCGGCTCATAATGATTAATAAACGATGGCACGGGAATTGATTCTTCGTTTTCTATATCAAACTTATTGATGTGTTCAGGATTATGAATTCTAATAGTATTGACAACAATTATTTACACGTCATTAAATTCAAATTATATTAATTAATCGAATGATTCTCTTACAGATTGATTTTCTCATTTCGCTGTTTGCTTCTATCGGCAGAAACCAGAAAATAACTTTTATTAACAGGAAATGTTGGCGGTATTTCCATTTGTGATATCAGGTCTAAAACATAGTCATTTCCATTTAGTCCATATATATCTCCATCGTCTTCGAAGTCAACAGTCCAACCAAATGATGAGTTAATTCCTTTTGACTGTAAAGCTTCAGAAGCAAATGTTTCTGCTGTAGTGAATGATTCTATTGGGGCGTACTTTTTATCTCCTATAGTGACATAAATATTTGATAAGAAAATTCCAATAATTTTTTATCAATATTAGGTATTAGTGATGTCAAATAATTGAATACAATGGTTACCATCAGAAAAGTTCGCTTCCAATGCCATATTATATTTTTTATTATTAGATTTCCATTCCAAAAGACAAGGCGGATAAGTTCGTACATTGTGTGGCTCTATCTTTTCGCTTTGAAGAAGCTTAACGAATCAGATCATTTCACATTAAATCTTTAAAACTTTCATAAGCTTTTAATAACCTAAGATTTACTATAAAAATATGAAAATATGTAAAATAGTTATGAACATACCAGCCGTTGAGCAACTGCTTTATACCCATCATATCCCAGATCGGATACGTATCTTAATTATATAATTAACATAAGAGTAATTTAAGTAAAAAAATACATAATTTATAACTTTAAACTTACTTTAACAAATACTTGTAAAGATTAGAACTGGGGTTAAAAGCGCTCAAGCAGTTGACTAATAATTGCCATCCTCTTTCAGCATTAGAGGTATTTTCATTTTTCCACGTTTGGTTACTCAATTGGCATAATATTTCATCACGCATTGCGATATTTGCCAGACATTTTTGAATAATATAATCGGCTAACGTCTTCTCTTTTCTACCACTGAGAGTGCTATCATTCATAAAGCGAAGTATCTGCGAGAATCAACAAAATAATGCCAATAACTAATGAACCGTTTAGTGTTTCGAGTTTTGCGTTTTGGTTTTTTTAATGACACATATAATCGAAAATAGCAATAGCAAGTTATAGCAAGTTATTAAAAAAAGTTACCAATTTGAATGTGGCCAATGATTCCTGGTAATCACACTCATTGTTCTTTGACAGAAATGGGGTTTTAATTGGTTCGCGTTTCATTCCCCATATGTGTGCGCGAAAATAAATATTTGTAAATTTAGTGAACGCGTGATAATCAATATCTGCTGGTAATCTATATTTTTGTCGAGAATTAGGCACATGAGTGTTTGCTTTAACTATGTTCTGAATTGAATGAATGCAATGCCATTCTACACAATAATCAACACAATTGTTTACTTTTATTAATTATATAATAACTTAACTGTTTTACCTTCAAATTTGCTAAATATTGACGCTAATTCTGATGGCAGTTCGAGATGATTCACTCCAGTCACGGCTCGCGATGACTTTTCTGGCTCAGCTCTATTCAAATTTTCTTTAGATCTCTCTTTACTTTTTCTATCGCTCTCTTTTTGGCGATTTTTTATCTCTTTTATCTGTAATGTTATTTTTATATTTAGTAAATATTAGGTAAATAATGTAATATCATCTACGATTTTCAGATAACAATAAATTATACTTGAATAATAATTTAATAAAAGTAATATTCAAATGATTTTTTGAAATATCTATTGAAAACTGATTGCAAACATATATATTATTAATATTAAAATCAGAAATGATATGATATGATATGAGGGCATAAAGAAAGCTGCGCTAAAGAAATGTATGCTAATTATTTGGAAAACATGCGGCACTAATCGTAAGCATAGTTTAATGCTAATATTTCGGTGATATCGCGTACAAAAAATATTCTAAATTTGTGCACAAATTTGAGCGAAATATAACTTACTTTTTCATATTCACGTTTCTGTTTTTTCATTTTAAAGTTGGCCTGAAGTTTAATAATGCCATTTCTAAATTTATGATAGTTTTTTCGAGTTGTGTACGCTTTATAATATGATTGTATTTTAATAGCGCTCCAACGAATTGTGTGATATCTGCGTCTCGCTATATATCCTCTGATATATCGTTGTATAATAATTGCCGATGAAAGTAGAACATTAACGCGTTCTTGTTCTAATGCCTGATCGAGCGATTCACGCAAAAAAACCTATTAGAAAATTAATCAACACTAATGTTATGCTCAAATTTCTGAAATAATTGTGTTTTTCAAGTATCAATACTTTAGTCGATCCGAGTTGATATTGTCCAGTATATGAAGGTATTCTTTCTAATATTAGTCGACACACTTCTCTCGATGACATTCCTCTTGGCATTTTGCCCATCATTAGGCACCGATATCTGAATTTTACATTATATCAAAAAATTGTAATTCACTCTTGAGTATTTCAAACACTTTTTGATTTGTTAATCACAGTATAACACAAATCAATGTATTTATTGAATTTATAAAAACTGAATTTCGAATGCTTTCGAATTTGACATATTAATATATTTTTTTAAATTATTACGGACTAGAATGTGATACAAAAACGTTTGAGCATCAGCCGAATTCGAATTCATGAAGTGTTATGCGAGGTTAAAGAACCTCTGAAACTAAATTCTTTTAAACTTATTTACTCTTGTTTTTGTTATTGTTTTCTGTGGATTAATAAACCAAATAAAATGTAAGCTTAAGTGCGCAGCAAATCAATAATATGCCAGTATTATAAATTCATTATCTAATTAAAAGTTTTGTGGGAAAATCAGAAATCTGTTCGCTATTTTTAGTTGTAAATGTGAAAAAATATTTTTTATTGCAAAACACACTTACTTTAACGAAAATTTAAAAAAAACAAAAGCAATCTGTAATATCTTATTCGATTAATTAGTGGGAATTGGCAGCATTAGGATTGGGTTCTCATTCAGATGGAACAAACTTATAGATCTTAAAAAAATTTAAGGCTAGTTTTACAAAATGACTAAACCATCAAATATAAATATAAAGTAAGAAAGAGTACGGGAATAGTTTTTTATCTGATCTTTCGTAATAAATGCTTGTTGTTATTATACTGTACACAGTAATTATGCTAAACTTTAATCATTGTAATTAGTAATACTGTGATAATTAGTTGTCAAAACAAATAAATATATCAGACCTGATTACAAAAAACTGAAATTTGACTCTAATAGGATAACCAAGTTTGCGAATACGAATGGTCTCTAACATTCCCGAATATCTCAATTGCTCCAAAACAACTGGTGTATCGAACTTAATCGAAGCTTTCTCGTTGTTTGGTTTAATGCAACGCACAAACCATGGATTTGAGTTCGACATTGTATCTAATAAAGACTGTAATGAGTCTTGAAATCTCGCGGAAACGGTTGGCGCTCGAGGTTTCATCGTAATAAATCTTCCGTCACTTCTGCTATAAGTTTTATTTGCTTCAACCGAATCACGTAAATTTTGAAACATTTTCGATATCATACTCATTTTGCTATTGATGAGCAATTCAATTACATCCGATCGAAGTGTATCTCTATTTTTGTCGAGAAAGCCGTCGACCGCATACCACACCTGACCGGCATAGTGTTTGATTCCAAATTCCATTGAAGACATTCGTGGTCTGCTATACAACTCATTTAGAGCGTGATTAAAGTGACACTTCTCCAAAAATGATTTATCAGTTGCTTTTGGAAAATTACTTTCATCGTCTAGAAGCGACAAAATTCCAATTGGCTTTTTCGAGATAAGCGTTAACACACTGGTATTGTCGGGATAACTCATAAGCTGCCAATCAATCTTTTCCTTCACATATTCTTGTTGCTCTAACTTGAAAACGTATTTATTAAAGTAAGATTGAAGAGTTTCATTTGCATAATTAATGCATAATTGCTCGAAGCTATTCTCTTTGAAGTCTTCGAAACCAAATATATCTAATATGGCAATTGTTGTTTTTTTCGTTCCTTTATATACCATTAAATTGACTCTTTGAACCAGCCATGAAAACAGGCACGAATAGAGCGCTTTCGAGATCGCATCTCTTGCATCTAATGCTTGATCAATATTAAGTGGTGTTAACATTCTTTCATTTCTAGCCTCAGTTGTCTTCACAGTCATAGCTTTGTGAATTCCATCCAAAGAAAGCTGTAACAAATGCGAAACCCATCTGATTTCGGCGTCACTTCCAACTTCAACGCCTTCCTGGCCGTGACGTAATTGTTTTCTATGAAAGTAGATATTTCCTAAATGCAAAACAGAGGACAGCATTCGAAATATGGTGTCTTGTTCTTCGTTAGTAAATCCCAGCACTTGCATCGCTGACAGCAAAAATCTGAAGTCTTCGGCATCATCTTTGCCATCAATTTCGAAAGACCCTCCTTGATTCAAATAAAAATACTTATCAGCGACCTGTAAACCATATTTTTCTTTCTCTTCGTTGGTAAGACCAGCTAACAACTCATAGAACACGTGATAATTTCTTTCATCCTGCGCTTGAGTTACGATTCTTGATTTTTCTAATAAGTACTCAGTAGTTCGAGCGCCAGTAATAACTCCGTCTTTGAAATGAATTTCTAGATATTTTCCAAATCGACTGGAATTATTATTTTTAACTGTTTTTGCATTTCCAAACGATTCGAGAAGAGGAGTTGCTTCTAGAATTTGTTCGGTTATTATATTACTCAGAGATTTATTAACCGCAGCCAAATATTGCATTAATAATTTTGTGTTCTCAGTTTTTCCGGCACCACTTTCGCCGCTTATCACTACTACTTGATCCTCACTATCCTTAGTCATGCGAGTATAAGCGGAACTACCGATTGCGAACAAATGTGGTGGCAGTGTTCCTAATATCTGTCCTTCATATTTCTTAACCATATGTAGTCCATAGATGTCATACATTTTATATGGGTTCACTGAAACAAGTATGCTTCCGACAAACGTATATATTATCTCCTTTTCATATCTTATTTTGATATTCCATAATAAAGATGTTTCGTTTAGATCTCTATTGAAAATAAAATAAACAATCAAATACTTCAATCTTAACTTATTTAAAAGAGGTAACTATACGTTATACGGTATAATATATGATTGAGGAATAAAAGGCCAGTATTCAACTCAAATTATATTTTAAACCTAAATTTCTATTTTTATATCATATAATCAAGTGTTTTGCCGCAATTATAATCAAATTAAATTTAACTTTCCCACTGTTATGGGAAGTCTATACTTTATGTTTTAGATAAATATTAATTCAGACAAGTTTCCACCCTTGTCTTAACTATCTATGACTTGTCTATGACTCGGTTTTAAAAGTTCACTTTTAAGGCAGTCATTAAAATGCAATTTTATGGTATTTAAAGCGAAAATTATATTTAAAATGATATTCTCTTCTAAAAAATGCGAGTAAATCTTGATGTGTCAATCTTTTTATCGCGATTAAAAAATCGCTTATAATCCTTCAAATTATTGTATAACAAGCAATACAAAAAATATTGGCCATCAAATATTTTTGCTGAAATGTAGTCTCATGTTCTAAATAACTCAAATAATTAAATACTGTTCAAAAATTGGTTGTCTGTTAATACGAAAAACCAGTTATAAAACGTTAATGTCTGAATGAATCGATGGTATAGCTATCCTAATTTAAACTATGTTAAGCAAATAATTAAAATGATTAATTTTATTTTTTTTATTTAATAAGAATCAGTGATTAAAAAATTCTCTGATAGTATATATAACGCATAATATATCAAATTTAGTTCACTCTAATATATGTAATTTTATTCGAATTGTGTATGTGATTAAAAATTAAGATAGTTATCGCTGTTTTATTTAAATGTATATGAATAAATTTAATTGACAAAAGTTTATTCTAAGTCATGGTGGAACTTTAGACTTTAGTCATGTTAAGACTTAAGATTATGGTGGAACGCCAGTAAAAAATCAAAACATTGAAAATTACGAAAATAAATATGTCATAAATTTCACTTCATATTGGTTTTTTGTTTA
>JAQIVF010002596.1:0-10738 GCA_034698365.1 Steganacarus magnus | reverse complement strand
GTACATTTTCCCCATGTTTCTTACATTTTACTATGAGGAGACGAAAGTAATATACAGATATATATAGAGATATCAGGCGGCAAAAGGTACATAAACTGACTGAATGAATGAATTGGCTACTGTTTGGCTGTTGATATGCGCTCACAATAAAGTCTTCAAAAACAAATAAATCTCTTTATTTCAATTGAAATGTTTTTTTTCTATCCATAATCTTTTAAAAACATAATGCGCTATTATTAAAAACGGGCAAAATAGGTGTAATTATGCGACTGAACCAAACGCCGGTATGATTAATATAAAAACGTGACTAATCATTACTTTGTTTGAATCCTAGATAAAAAATATTTAGACAATAAGGTTGTATTTATTTATATCATTTTATTACGGATTCTATTAAATACAATAAAAGTATATATAACTCGAGCAATCAGTGACAAAATGCAAATGTTTTTCCTTCATATTACTATGATTAGGCAAAAAATCTTTTTTTTTTATTCTTACGTCTGTCTGAGTAATAAGAAAAAATAATAGAAAAATATTATACTTTAAGAGCTGATATTTACAATAAAAATATTCCCTCGAATGTTCCCAAAAAAAGTAGATTAAAATTTTGATTAGTTATTAATGAGTTTGCGGATAAAATGCGGTCTACTATTAAAATAGAGTATAATTTGGAACACATTAGGTTTTTTTGCAGGAATTCGAGAGCGAACTATTATTTTACATACTCTCTCACACACACTGTGTAATTTACAAAAGTTATTTTTAAATATTTGTTAGATTTGTACGCGAGACAAAACTGCGAGAAATAAATCTAAATCTGATAAATGTTTTTAATCACATATATTGGCAGCGGTTTGAGAAGATTAATACGAAAATTTGCATTTAAAACCCCTCAAAAAATAACTGATTAATTTATTTTAACTTTATATACACTAAATATGGTTATATATTAATTTGTTTCAATTTATAAAATTAATGCTGTAAACGTGCCCCGAGTTTTTCTGATAATATAAATAATGGCGTTTTTCCACAGTTACTAGCAATCAATTAAACAATTATATATATAACATATGCTCTGTGTGTGTGTGAGTGAGTGAGTGTGTGTGTGTGTGTGTGTGTGTGTGTGTGAGAGAGAGAGAGAGAGAGAGAGAGCTCACCACTGAGTTACTTCTGCTTTAATATATAGAACAAAACAGTCCTTCAGTTCTCCTAAACATTCAATTAGAAAAAATTGATTTTTTAATGCAGGATACAGAATAATTAAAAAGTAAAACTTTTTTAAAGAAAAAAATTACAATAATTATTTCTAACATGCAATTGAAGGCCTTTCATTTCATCCAGAGAATCCATAATAACATTTTGATTAATTAATCAACAAAAAAACAAAGCAACTTTATTTTAAAAAAAAGACAAATCTAAATAACCCTTTATGTACATATAATTATAAATTTTTATGAGGCAATGTATTTGAATAAATTTCTCTATTGTAAAAAATAAGCGTCTGAATAATTTTTTTCTCTGCAATTATTTTACTTAAAAAAGAAGTTAATATCAGTTGTTTCGTGTCAAAAGAATTAAGGCTTACATTATTTAAAGTTTTAAAATAAACTAAATATAATTATAATTATGAATTTAATTGCAATTATACAATCATTATGACAGTTAATCACAAGACTATAAAAAGAATTTTTTACATTTAAGTTTTTTCTGAATTTTAAATTTACTTTAAATAAGACCGTAAAACTACATGTCAACATATTTTTTTAATACGAGTTTTATAAAACAATTTTCGTGTTATATTTAACCTTTGATGCATTAAATTTTTGACTAAATAGTATTGCATAAAATATTTTTGCAAAGTTATTTTAATTACTTGAATCAAAAGTAGTATAAACCATAATAATATATAAATAATAAGCTTAATTATGTTATACGGCTGAGAAGATGTGAATGAATGGGCCTTTTAAAGATTTTTCCTGACCCTAGACCTTCACGCTTAACCGACTTGCGAGACCATCTCGTTTGATCTCCTAAACGTCTCGTTGGTCAACATAATTTTAGCATTAAACTTAATTGCACTAATTATTATATTAATTGGATTTGGCTTTTTCTGTTGATTCTAATATTTATGAAATTAACCAAATTGCACAAAGAAAACAAGAATTTTTATTTTGTTCGCAATCCAAAAGCATAAGTGAAAATTATTGTATGTGCAGACACTACGAAGTGCAGTAAAAATGTGGTCCGAAGTATATATAAAAGCATAAGAAATTTATTTGTGTGCAAATTCCTAAAAATTGGTCTAATTATAAATTAAGGATAATTATTTGAAGGAAAAAATTGTTTTTATTTCGCAACATTCACGAGTTTGTAGTCTGCAAATAAAATTCTTTCTTTTTTTTGAAATTGAACGCCACATGCTAATCATAAATTAAACATATATTGGAAAGAAACAAGAAAAATCACCAAAATAAGAGAAAGATATTTTTCAAATAATTAATGAAATGGTGAAAGCATTTGGCTGTTTAGTCTAATTTGTGGCACTTATTCATCGATTAATAATAATGAGCTGATAAATAAAAAGAAATTTTAAATGTTAAAAAATTAAAACTATTCTGTTACCTTAAATTAAACAAACAGCTTAACTAATATTGTCGATACATAATCGATGTAATTATATGTAATTACATGCATATATAAAAACAAAGTGTTCTTAAAAAATAAATTAACGCTTGAACCTTACTTTGGTAATTATTCTCGAATAAGCAAATACATTTTAGTTTGAACAGTGAATGGTCTAACAAATAAAGTAATATTCAGCTGTGCATAAATTTAATTAATTTTAGAGTAATTTTTTGGAATATAAATTTCGAAAAAGTTTCATTAAAAATTTTTTTAAAGTAATTAACGATTCAATTAATTAATGTATACCAAAATTTTTATATATACGCAGAAAATGAAGCTGCTTTAGTTAAATATTGGTATCACCGTTGAACATCTAGAAAATATTTCATAAATATTCATATAAAACAGTTAGAAAAACTTCGAAAATTTTATACATGATAAAAAAACTTTTGTGTCAAATTTTATTTTACTTAATATGCTCCAAATTAAGCGCAAAAAACTTATTAGCATTTAGTTTAGGATTTTAATTAAGCTTCTGCATTACAGAGTAATAATTAAAGAGCGATTTCTTTATAAGAGAGTTAATAATGCGAATTATAAAAAACAACACAACACAACACAACACACTTAATAAGAGCATTATAACGATTTGATTCGTTGGGTGCGGTCTTCGAAACATTTACCATTTAACAATAACCAGTGTCTTATTTATTATTCACTCTATTGAACGAATAATACATTTTACACAATTGCTTGTTATTTACCACATCATCAATTTAAATATAAGTATTACAATACAAAAAGGAGGTAAATATAGATAGAAATAAACTGATACAGTAACTGTATATACGAAATACCACATACATGAATAACTATTAATACTGGTAATTCAGTAAAAGCTAACGGACGGCCACAATATTTGCTCTGTTTGTGCCTTTTTATTTAGTTTTGCCACATTTCGCCTATGAATTAGTTCAATGTTATCGATATTAGAGAAGTGTGTTTTAAAATAACTGTTTGTTAGGCTAGTAATAGTGTGTATAATTTTTTTTCTATATCAATACGGAGACAACACAATAAAATACACATCACTTTTTTTTAGTTTTAGTAAATCAGAGCAAATGTCCTCAAAAAAAGTTATAGACCCATAGTTTGTATGACAATGCAATTTCTTTTGATTGTGTGCATAATCAGATTTATTTGTGAGCTGCGATTATAAATATATATATCTTTATTTCTGCGTTCATTGATAATCCTAAATATAAAGTAGCTCTCACTTCATTGAAGTCGAATAATTGTGCTCCTTTTTTCTAAAATGGTAACACACAAGTGGTTTTTTGTATTTCTTAAAAAGACTTCAACTATTTTTCTACTTATAAAGCTTTTTTACTGTTTGCTCATATACTTTCATCTGTCATTTATTTCTCACACTAGTTTTTCTGACACTCACTCACACACACACTCATACCACACCAAACAGAACAGACATATAAACGATTTTATTACTTATGTAACATAATTTGTGTAAATCACACAAGTACTAAATCAATTAACAAATGTTTTAAACGATGGAAAAGGTCATCAGTAGGTTGAATGTGATTAGAATTTTAACAATGAAAAAAGAAGGTCAGACCATTGTCTTCTTTACCTTTTTTTCTATATTTTACCATTTGATTGCATTTTCTGACTATAAGTTATTAACTGAATAGAATGACATCAGTCATTTCGAAGACTTGGCGTAAAACACAGGCACACAACAAAACAATCATAACAAAACGAAAGTAAAGCTTAAAAAGACATTTTCCACATCACACATCACCAAACCGTAAAAACTTTAAATGCTTTTAGTTTTCTGACTTCACTCACTTGTTAGACAAAATATTTTTCTTGTTCAACGCTACCGAATTCAATAGATTTACGATTTTGATTTTTCTATTAGCAGTTCAACACTTTTTAGGAGTAGTTTTTTGTTATTTTAATATTTTTATTTTAATCCATAGAGTAATTGAAAAGAAAATCAAATCTTTTCTGCAATGAAAAACCGTCTGCAAAACTGCAACAATTTATGCGAAAAAATCTTTTAAACCACTTTTAACTCTTTATCGCAGTTTATTCGTGAGAGAAGTTTTTTCCTCTCAAAAGGGTCAACAAATTTTGTTGTAAGGAGTTTTGTAACGATTTATTTAAAGTTTTAGAGAAAAAAATGCATATATGAAGCAACAAAAAAAAAGTTTTTTCACATCAAATTTTCAATGTTGTTTTTTTTTGTTTTTTTTCTCATATTTAAACTAACATCTCTTTTTTTCGGCTGCGGAGCCTTTAGCTGATTACGCAAAATATCGAACGTTTACCGAATAGTTTATGTCTACTGAAATCGGTTAGACATAAAAGACTTTTATAGAAAATTATTATTCGTAACAAAATACCGGTATATACAGCACGCGGAAGTTTCTTCCGTCACGAACTGGAATACATATACAAAACAAAAAAAATGTATATAAAGTTATTGCTGTTTTTGCTAATTCACAACTAGTTATATTGTTTGCCGCATTTTTGCTGTTGGTGTGAATCGAGTGAATAACAGTTAAATAAAATAAAAATATTTTCTTTGAGGAAAAGAAATGGGATGATGTGTTAGCTTTTTTTGCATTAACTGTTTCGTGAACTATAATAATAATAATAATATAACAGTAATAATAAATGATAATCTATTCGCTACTGGATATAAGACAAGCAATTTTTTGTACTACTTTTTCTCTTAATTGATTGCAATCCGTTTCTCTCTCTCTCTCGCTCTCTCTCTCTCTCTCTCGCTCTCTCGCTCTCTCTCTCTCTCTCTCTCTCTCTCTACTGCGTGAAGTTTGTTTAAAAGGTGTGGAATATTATTTCTCTTATGTCTCTCTGTGTATCTGTTTAATGCAAATGTTTGTTTTAACAGATATTCCGATTGATAAACAAAGTACTGTAACATTTTTTTCCTATCAAATTCACCGCGAATTGATTATGTTTTTTATTGATTTCAATTTATGAAATGGTGTTTCACGTAAACTCAATTTTCAAAAACACAACTATTTCGCGTGAAAAAACTTATTTTACACTAATTTATTCACAAGTCATCGCTTTTCTCTCTATTTCTTTCTTAATTTTTTTTGGCGAACTGTAAGAAAACAGAAAAACTGTTTTTTTCCTGCATTTATTTAATAAACAGAGAGAAGTTTTTCCTAACAAAGCGCTGGCACTAATGGGTTTTTCATATCAATATCTTATTTTTGTTCACATTTTTCTATAAATTTTTTATGCTTTTGCTTATTTGTTATAAAATCCCTTTCGCATAACATTGAAGTAAAAAACCAAAAGTAAACTAAATTCTCGATATTTTGTGGTTTTTTTCAAAAAAGTTGTGTGCGAAAAAAATACATGCACACACTATTGAAAAAGTTTTCTGAAAAGTTAAAATTACAGCCAAATTATACGCCAGTAATTGATTTTTTTCTTTCGGCTCAATTTATGACACGTAACTCTAAAAACTTTTATTCTTCCAGCTATGTATTTATATATTTATAAGTTCAGAGTATTTTTTCTAATATATTAAACAAATTTTTAGTTTTAGTTTTGAGCCATTTTTAAGTAGGTCTGTATTCGATTTTTTTAAATACACTTGGCGTTGCGTAGCGTTGTGTTGCCCATAAGGCTATAAATATTTCTTTATTGATGCAATCTTTTTTTTCGAGAGAAAAAAACTAATGAAATCGTGAAAGCATTAGTTTGAAGTTTGGAACAGAAAAAAATAAATAAATAATGATAATTCCTAAACTAGTCTTTGCAGAGATTTTTTCTCCGAGATTATATTCAAAAAATGTGTGTGCGAGAGATGTATCTTATATTATTATTATTAGAGTATGTAAAGTGTTTTTTTCGTCTGATACGTGTTTGAACCTGTAATCTCAAAATAATAAAACCAATAGTTTAACAAATATTAGGCACAAATACTAAATGCATGCCAGTATTTAATTAATTAAGTGCATAATTCACCGAAAAAAGTGTTACAACACACTTTTTTATTTGCTTTTTATCAACGTTTTTTGTTTTGTTTGGTTTGGTTTTTCTCTCTGATATTCTTTTAGTTTAAGTTTGCAGCAGCGATCAGTACAACTATTTTCATTTAAAAAAATCTTTACTGTGATATAAAGCGAAAAATCTAGACCTCACTCACATTTTTTTACAAAACAAGATTAAAACTGAAGATTTATGTTAAAAATTCACTTTCGTTTACATTCAATTTAAAACGAAGTAAAAGATTTTAAAAAGCTAAAAGTAAGGCAAAATTATCGCACTTTAAATTAAAACCACATACTTTTTGTCAAAGAATTTAGTAGTTTAAGAAAAGAAAAAGTTTTTGTGTCTAAAAGTTTTTTAATGTTCTTCTTTTTATTTCTTTTTGCTTAAGCTCTAAATCACTGCAAAACTAGAAACACTGTTTTTAAATATATATATACTTTCGAAATAATAATAATAATGATAGTTTCCAATATTTAAAGAGAGGAAAATTTATTTGATTTAATTATCTGTTTTTTTTCGCTCGCAAAATACAGTAGTGTACCATTAAGTTAAATAGTTTGTCGATTGCGTAAAATCTTTAATTATTTGGGTCTAATACTGAACTAATTAGTTTCAGTTAATAGTTAGTTTGGCGAAAATTACCACCAGAAATATCCTTTTGTTTAAACACAACAACAGTACAATTGGTTATACTGTTAGTTTGAACTAAATTATACTTATTTTCCATGTAATAAGTTATTCACTCGTGTTAGGCTTTTTGTTTTTATTCATTGGTGATGAATAATTGAATTGCCTTTTAAATCGCTATCTTTCCTGCAATCAAAGTAATAATTAAATATAACTCTTCTGTTAACACGTAACAGCAATTTTGGTAATTATTTGTAAGCTAACACAAAATAACGCGAACATCGATTTCTTTTACTAACTTTTTTGTCACCATTTGACTTAAATGATGGTTCCAAACAATCAGTTAAAAGTCTCGATTCAGAGCACTCTTCAAAACAAATTTAGATTTACGGGAAAAATGCTTTGTCGATCGTTAGTTTCGGAAAAAAAATTAAGAATTCTGTGGTCTGAAACCTAATAATTTGATAGTCGATCGGAACATCTGTTTGTTCTGAATTTATTTGGTTATTTTTTTCTTACTTATTGTTTCGGGGTTTATGATTATATAGCATAAATAAAATAATGATTTACGCTTTGGGTCGTTTAAAAAGTAACTTTTTTCTTCGAATTTAAATATTATTTATAATAATAAGAAAACAAAAAACAATAAAAATAATAAAAATTCTCGAACACAATCAAAAAAACAACTGTTCGCAAAAATAATTATAATTTTAACGATCACGATGTTCTAAACATTATTTGAATACAAGCGCTATTAAAGGATAAATTATTTTTTAATTAACCAATTGCTTATTTTTATCGCAAATAATAATATATTGTGTATATAATACAAAAAACAAAACAAATGGCCATTATTTTTAACGGGGAATTTTTTATCACATGAAAAAAATATGAGAAACAAAAGTTTAGTAAAGTTTTTGTTCTTCGCTTTAATCAGTTTTTGATTTTTCTTTATTCTTGATCATGACTGCCACCATTTTATTTTTGAACATAATTTACAATTTATGATAGCAATCATTTAAAAAGTTTTTAGTCTGATAATACTGCTGAACGTGTGTGTTCATGATTAGATACGAGACTTATTCAAAGCTTCTTATGTTTAGAGGGAAAGATCTTATATAAATTTTTTTTCAGAAAAAAACTATGTGGTATTAAATGTTCATTTATAAGACATTAAACCTGGTCAGAAATAAAGTAAAATACTAGGCTACCATACCTAACACCACACCCGTATTATTGTTTTCTGTTAGGCATAACGGTTTTTTTTCTCTGTTGATAATTTACTGCCTTCAAAATGATATGCAACTTTATTAATATAATTATGCCATTTAGTACAGTTTTTTCTCTCTCGTAACTTTGATATAAAGTTTTGATTATTTTTTAAGTACTGCGTTAAACAATACGATTAATGCAAATGTAACTTTTTAATAGAAATGTTTTCAAACTCTGTAAAAAATTCTATAAATATCTTTCTAAACTTAAGCAGCTTATCAGCAAACCCTAATCAAAACAATGAATTATTGAATAAATTTGAGACAAAAGTTTCAAACTAAAATTAATTCATAACAACGACTTAAGCGCTTGTTTTCTTGTAAGAAAACTTTGTTTTTGGAAAATTTTTGTTATATTTTCACTCTCTTACTGAATTAATAAGCGTTTATTATGGTTATACACACACACGCATCGATATATCGTTTACAATAAGAGCTTCTCAATGTATTTAGATTGTATTTTTTTAAACATTGGATATCAATACATACGAAAGTCTTTAAAGTTTACAAAACTAATACAGAAATACGAGTTAAAAAGCTTAAATTTTTTTTATTAATCGAAAACACTTTTGATTACGATCTAATTCAATAAAGTTTATAAATGTGATTCCTTCAAAAACCTTCAAAAACCCACTAATCATAAGAACGTATTAGTCGATATTTTCTTTTTAATCAATGTCATATTACTTTTAAATGCTACTTTGATAGTATAAATGACAATTTGTCAATATTATAATTCTCCAGACTGAAAGTTATAGGTGGGAATAACTTATAAAAAACTTTTAAAAATTTTCCAAGCGGTCAAAACATCAGCCATAAATGGAAATTTTTTGTACTTCTGGGTAATTCTAAAAATTTCAAAATCTAAATTTAGCCCGGAGTGTTACCACCATAGCGTGGGTTTCGGGTTTTATTGTGTACTAAAATTTACGTTGAGAATCAAATTTTTTGCAGAATTTATAAAATCATTGAAAATTATTTTTGTCAGAAACTAATTTATGTACAGAAACGTGTTATCAGAAACTTTATAAAAATTTTACCATTAAGCAAAAATCTTTACCGTTAAGTATAATTTCTTGATCAAAATAATATTTCAGAATATTAGTAAAGAACCGCATATTCACTTCTCTGTGATGAAGTGTTAGATGTGACAAAGTATACAGAATTCTAAAGCAAGTAGTGATGCGATACCGGTTTTTTACTGCTTGTCGGACTAATTCCAGACCAGCAAAGTTCTCCATAAAAAATTATATTTAAAATTTGAGATTTTGCAGAAGTACACGAGACACCCATTTTCACCAGATATACTACACCCAATATGAGACAGAACTTTAGCCATCTCTGGCAGTTGTTGAGCATAGGTATTCAACAGGTAACGACTAACTGCTTAAAAAGGTTTGCGAATCTTTTACCTCTCAATAATGCAGTTTTGCAGAGATTTTTATTCATTGTTAAACGGAAATAAGCTCTAATGCTTCACACAGGTTCAAAGCATTTAGGCTTCGCCCGTAACGAGTTCATTGAACTTACGTAACACGTTATGCTCCGCCTTTGGCGAGGTTTGGGCCAATGGTTGGGGGAAAGCACGCTATGGATTGCTCAGTACGTCGTTGTGTGCTGTGTTTCATACGTCTCATACGTCTCACACAGCGATACAGCGGTAATGTTTAAAGTTGTGTTGAAGTTTGGCAATAGTTGTAAAGTTCCAGTTTAGATGCAATGCAACGCAACACAACACACCACACAACACAACACTCAACAGATTAATGCGTTAATAAAAGCGTTTTGATTATGGATGAAAAAATCAAAATATATGATACAGTGAGAGCTAATGAGTCGGTTCTCTGCTATGGTCACTACAATCACACCACTAATAGCTCTAAGCTCAAGAAAATGCATCACTGGTCCAATATATTCACGTGGAAAAAGAAGAGCAAACAATCGCCACAAAGTATTATAAACTACTCGTTCGTATCGAGCAATGAGTTGCCACACAAGTACAGCTCTGTGTCGAACGCCACAGCAGTTCAGTACCGATTGGCGCCCAACCCGTCGTCGGCGTCGGTCAGACTGGCGGCGCATCGCTATGTCAGACCAGCAGTGCCACCACAGCCACACTCGCAGTCACTCTCGCAGCAACACTTACAGCCATC
>JAQIVF010002595.1:0-10740 GCA_034698365.1 Steganacarus magnus | reverse complement strand
TTAAAAGAGTCGAGCGTTTATTTTGTCGCCGCTTAACAAAAGCAAGTGACATTGAAGTCTGTGTGTTTATGTGTGTGTGTGTGCCTTATTTGAACACAGCATCAATCCTCTGGTAAGGATTTATTCTTGAAAAAAGTTTAAATAAACGCGATAAATATTTAAACAAAATTCTCTTGAAATATACCAAAGAAAGTGGAGATAAATTGAAGTGTCATTATTTTATTTGATAAACACTCCTACACAGGAAACTCGTGCTTTTAATAAAATTATATCGATTTACCACTTTAACTGAAGGTAATTTTTTAATTTTTCTAAAGTAGAAAAATTTAATTTCCATAATAGAGTAATATACCGGAAACATTAAGATGCCTAAACATTGCAAAAAACAAACAAACATGCTTTTACAAAAAATCAATGTGTCTTATATGTGATAGCACAGTAGTTTGTGTTTAAAAGCTGAGCCATTTATCAATATCTGTATAATCAAATTAAGATACAGTAAGAATAATGTTAAATAATAAATTCAAACTGAAAAAAAACAGTATAAACTGAACATTAATCTAACAGAACTTTAAAATCCCTCCGCAAAAAAAAATCTCAGACCTAAACTTCTTTGTAATTAATACAATTTAAAACAGTTTTATGTTTCCCATAAATTCAAAGAGCAAATAAACTTTTTAACCCAAAAATAAGAACGAAAAATAATCTCTTTTGATGCAATATTTTGTCTTCAATTACTGTCAAAACATCAAAACTAGAAGAGTTAAGGTCCGCGCACACAGCCAAAGACAAGTGACATAAATCAGGCACAGATTTTTCTATATATATATTTTGAGAGATATAAAGATCTCGCGAACAGTTTCTTGTATTTTTATTATTATTTTTTTCATTTATTATAAACGACTACTACTAAAAACTTTGTAGTCAGACAATAAAATAAATCATTCCTTATATTTTTTAAAAATTGACAAAAAAGTCAGTCTAATCCTAAAATATTTCGCATTAAATAAAAACATATTATGCAGACGACGACAAACACTTCCCCGAATCACATACTCAACACAAAAAATAAGTCAAATTATCACTCAAATTTACGCGCAATTAATCATTTTAACACATAGTAATACAGCTGTAATTTATCAGCAAAAAAAAACACAGATTTTTTTAAATAACAAATCGATGCTTGCAATGCGTTGTAATGGTGCAAAATGTTTACCTATTTTAATTGCAGGCGGTATTCCAAACGCCACATCACTAGTGGTGATGATGATTACTAGCTGAACCAAAATCGATGCTTTAATTACTAATCTATATATACGCGAAACAACACACGTATAATGTAATAATGTCATGATTAGTAGTTGCGAGCGAAGAATAAGGAAGAAGATAGTGAGACAGAGAGAGAGAGAGCAGCGAAAAACTGTGGCGCACACACACACACAACCAAAAAGTTAATGTTATCTATTGATCTTAATGTTTAGGCGAACTGAGAGAGATTAGCGCACTTAAGATGAAAAGTAGAGGTAGAAGAAGCAAAAAGAAGAAGAAGAAGAGAAATAGCATAGAAGAAGTAGATTCAAGTTGAAATCAGGTTTACATCCTTTCTCTATCGCGCGCCGGAGAAGAAGAAACTTCTACACAACTCTTCAGTTTTTTTTGCGATGATCACGAAAATAGTTTTCTTGTACGTTAACAACAACAGCACACGATATTAGTTTTACGCACGCGAAACACACTTTTGATGCTTGGATTTTTATTACTTAGAAAAAAATAGCTTCATTTCTTTTCATTTTATTTTTTATTTTTTTGCACACTTTTTCAAACAAATCACCGGTCGTTTGTTTTTCTGGGTCTCTCTGTTAACTGAAACAAAAATAATTTCAACACTAATTATTTAACGCATGCTTTTCACTTCGAGAATAACGAACGAACAAACAAATAAAACGAATTGATATCTTTTTATAATACTGACGGATTAATTTTCCCGAATACTAGAAAAATTTAATGAAAAATATGCACTCATTTCTCGGTAAAAACCATTTATCGCTTGATAGAACCTGTGGTGCCGATACTATAAAAGCAAAGAACATATCATCGAGTGAATGTGAATTGAAGGGATGATATTGCGTTTTTGAGATGATGATGCGCGCGGCGCACGCGTTATTACGCGAGAGAGAGAGAGAGAGAGAGAGAGAGAGAGGAGAAAAAGAGGAGATTAAACACACTGCTGGCAATTTTAAAAGGCGAATCGCTTGCAGATTTATTATATGCGCGAAGAAAGCAGAAAAAAATTGTGTGTGTGTGTGTGTGCAGCACAGAGAACGCGCTGATAGATGCTCTATGAATGCTCTTAAGATCAGATCAATGAATGTATAAACCGATTGACGAAGAAGCGATTTGTGTAGAGAATGAATTTTTTTTTTGCTATGATGTGTGCGGAAATATTTTTCATCTTTTTTATTATTATTATTATACGTTTTTTTGATGTGATTTGATCTCTGAAGTCTTTTTAAATATATCCGGCAAACTTTTCTTCTTCTTTTTATGATACAGTATTCATATTTTATTTCTTCTAGAGTATTACAAAAGCACACCAGAAATGCGTTCATTTTTTAATAGCATCGCATGAAAAGATAAAAGTAGCAGTAATAAAGCTATACTGTAGTTTGAACTAACTATTGCTCTGAAATAATATTTTATTCTTTAATCAGTGTACTTATGAAGTAAATACAAAAATCGAAGTTAAATTGCAGTTAAAAACGGGAGTCGAAAAAAAATTGCTAATCATATTTAATGCATTAAAATAGATTATATTACCCATAGATTGATGTTTTTTTTCTATCCTATCCAGTCTAAAATAACAAGCGCTTTAACTTGTTATTGTTCTAAGCTAATGGGAATTATTTGATCGGCAAAATAATCTTTTAATGACATTTTAATAAACCCTCAAAAAACCACACAGACTTGATATCATACTACAGTATATAAGCCTCGCATTCAATTAGTTAGCCTTCTGGCTCTCTCTTTTATTTATGTAGAGGGAAAATGATGGATAAGAATGGATAACAAATTTAATTAATTATTTTTTTTAAAATTTTCTATTTAATCAAAATTATTTTGAATTTTCAAAACACAATTAAGTTTTAATTAAAATTTTCTTTTTATTTGCTCTGCAGAGACGATAAAAATGGGCACAAAATCTCTCTCTCTCTCTCTCTCTTACTTGACAGGCGAAATATCTCGCGTATGATTAGTTTTATTTGATTCGCTGAAATAATAATATAAATGCAAATTAAAAGTGTCTGCAGTGTGATTACCGGCTTATGTTCATAATCTCTAGTTTTTATTTATATATAACTTAAGTCAATCATAATAAATCTTTGACACACCGCGCAAAGATGTGCGGATTTAGCACAAGAAAAAATAAAATTAAAATAAAAAACAATATATTTAAATATAAAGTAAAAATTTGAAATTAATAAATTAATTTAGTAAATTCTATCGAAAAATAAACTATTTAATTATTGTCACAATTAAATCATAAACTTTTCAATCGCTTTTCAAAACGGATAGAAATTGTCTCTCTCATATAACTTTGAACGCAAGAAAAATTTAAAGCGCGATCTAAGCAAAAAGAAATAAATGTTAGTTTCAAAAGGATTGTTAATACAACTATATACTGTATTTCGTTCGTTTACAAAACAAAACTGAATTCCTCTAAAATAAAACTATTTCTCTCAATCTGTAGAAATATAAATTATTGCACAGATTTCTCTCTCTCTCTCTCTCTCCCTCCCTCCCTCTCCCTCCCTCTCCCTCTCCCTCTCCCTCTCCCTCTCTTCTCTCTCATTCTATCTCTTATTTCCTTAACAGTGATCGAAACAAAATTTTGAATTGTTTTAGTTGGCACAGATCTCTCTAGCTCTCTCTCATCCAATATTCTGCGCGTCACATACTTGTTAGTGTTGTTAGTGTGGCGCTGTGTTGCCTGTGGCAGCCCTATTACGGCTCTATTACCGTCGAATGATAGTGGAGCGTGATTCGAAATACTAATAAGCAATAGCTAATATGTGATAACGTATGTTAGACACGCAGTTAATGCCTGACAGTAAAACATTGTATATGTCTATTCGTTCTTAAGTGGCAATCAAATAACGGCTACAGTACACGCCAAAAAAATACTACAGAAATTATTTTTTTATTAGTTCTTCCGTTCGCCGTTATCGGCAATAATGCCAAAGAAACAAAATAAAATAATGTACGGTTTATTTTTAAGCTATTTTTTAGCGCTCACTTTCTAGCAGTAATCTTGAGTCTATGGATTTGACAATGAGCTTGTGTTTGTCTGTAACGTGAAAGCAATACTGTTAGTGTGGAGATACGATACTAAAAACTTACAATACTAAAAACGATACGATCTGCAGAGATGAGAGCAGAAGAGAAAGTGAGCTATCATTCGTGTTCTCGATCTTGTATTGTAGTACGCGTTTTTTGGTGTTGGTTTAAATCATTTTTCTTTGTACCGTGATTTCGGTGACACAAATACGGTTATTTCCATTTTAAATGGTGTGCTGCGCTGTTTTTAAAAAAAAGTTTTTTAATATTAATAATCCAATATTATTTCTCATATTAGGGTTAATGTGAATTTTTTCTCCATTAAATGAGATAATTTTAAAAATGAATAAATAAAACACTTTCTCTTTAATAGCGACTTTTCTAACGATCAGCAAAAAAAAGATCAAAAATCAATAATACTGTGGCATAAACCACCACTGACTGACTCCTACACATAATTTTCGCGAATTCAATTTAAATTTCAGCGGTGGAAAAAAATTAGTGAGACTTTTTTTTCGAAATAAAATCAAAAAACAAATTTAATTTAAATCTGGCAGTAGAAAAGTGCAATCAAGTAATATATATTTATATTGGTAATACAAAGCATACCCAAACATAACAACCAGTTATATATATATAACTCTGAATATATATATATATATATATATATGTTAGATAGATAGATATATGTAACTCAATAGAGCATAACATTATTGCCGTTACATCTCCATCACTAGAAAACATCATTTCGAACTTTTCGAAAAATAAGTTATTTTCTATCTCTATAATATTTTTTTGTTGCTTCTCTACTTCTCTGCTTCTCTCTCTCTCTCTCTCACTCACTCTCTCTCTCTCTCTCTCTTCCTGAATTGCTTTATATTACTATTGGACTGCCAAAAGGCAAATTGACATCAACCGAGAAAGAGAAAGAAAAAGAAGAAATTTCATCCTCATTGAGCATAGAGATGAGGAATTGAATTTTTATGGGCTTATTTTCGGTGAAATAGCTGCTCATTTTTTTTGCCTTCAATACCACTGTGTGCTGTATTTTTGTAAATTGTTTTTCGGTTTATAAGGGTAACTGTTTGGGCTATTAATGTTAGAGGAAAATTTGTTCCTGTTTTGAAACTTAGTTTTTCGGACTGATAGAACACACTGTCGTTTAAATAATGCAAAATACAAATTAATAACTAGAAATACGTTAACACTTTATTCTAATTAATTAGAATTGCATATTTATGCCGTGAGACATGTAATTTTGTGTGTGTGTGCATAATATTACGGTAATCTACAGTATACTCTATATTAAGCATTAATTTTTTTTGGTAAAGTAGATATTCTTTCTCTAAATCTTTCGTTCTGCTCTTTTTTTGTCGTATACATTGGTCTTTTTTCTTCATTCATTCATTCGGTTATATATCGTCTGTAATGTATGGTAATTTAGTTCACTTATAGTTACGCTATAAGTTTTGATTTATATATTTTGTATTCTCTTCGAGAGAGAGAGAGAAAATCAATTTCACTTCAAATCTTATCTATTTCTTTTATCTTTCTAATACTTTACAGTATTCTCTTTCGTCATCATTTATGTGTGCGCTCCGCTCACTATTATTACTGCTACATATCTTATTTTTCTTTCGTGTATGAAATAATGTTTTTATTTTTTGTTTTTTTTTGCCGTACAAATCACAGAAGAATACTAACAAAAATCCTTTAAGTTATAAATTTTAATGCATTTATAATCACTTGTCTCTTTAATTGTAAATTTAATGTATTTTATAATTATAAAAGTTTTATATTTTGTAATTCATTATTTAATTTAAATTTAATTTAGTCCACACAGAAATGTTTTTCCGTAAAATGAATGCTTTCTGAGTTTTTATAAACTTTGTGACCCATGAATGATATATGCAAATATAAGCACAACTCCAGCACATGATTACTAAATCTTTATTTAATTTTTATCGATAGAGAGATAAGTTTATTAATTTCGCTGTTATTATTTTTGTATACATTGTGAACTAGGAATGAAAATCAAACGATTTCTAGATTTTGCGTAAAAATAAAATATAAATTTTTAAAATAAAAATATTTAATTAACTTTGAAACTGTATGTGCGAACAACATTAATGCTGTGTGTGTGTGTGTGTGTGCCAATTATATGTGCTCATCAGACAGTATAATTTAAGAGAGTTGAGTCGTAAGTTAATTAAAATGTTTTTGGTTTTGCTTTTGATCACTAAAAATATTTTAGTAGCGGGTTTTCTACAGTAACTGCTAGTAAGTATTGTAATACATTGCAAGTAAGTATCATTTCGGGGGCAATCACTCAAAATAATGGTTCGCTGGAATACTTTTTAAATTGCAAAGAATGCTTGACCTAATTTTAGTGA
Source organism: Steganacarus magnus (assembly GCA_034698365.1). Classification (NCBI taxonomy): domain Eukaryota; kingdom Metazoa; phylum Arthropoda; class Arachnida; order Sarcoptiformes; family Steganacaridae; genus Steganacarus; species Steganacarus magnus. Next base: position 4,012 of record JAQIVF010002595.1, on the reverse strand, counting down.
AAAATAATTAGAATTTAATTAAATATTTGTGTTTGTTCTCTGCCTTGCGATGAATCCATTTTTATGTGTTTTTTTCAATATTTATTGCTATTTTGTTTTGCTTATGTTTGTACTAAATTAATTATTTAATACACGCATCTGTAACTCTTAATAGAGTTTTAGAAACCTTTTTTTTGTGTAGTAATTCAATACTTTTTTTGTGAAAATAATTATTTTTACTGTATTATATTAAATTTACGAAAATTATTAACTTCAAAGCGCGCACACACACACACACACACACACACACACATTTGTAGGAGAATTCATGCAATCATTCAATAAAAGCTGAATTAAGGCCGAAAAGAGTAAATAAGGTGTGAATGAAGCGCTAATAAAATGATGATAGAAGGTTAGCTCAACTGCGTGCACATTACTAACTACTGCTAGTAAATGCATTGGTCATTATCCTTAAATACTTGGCTGATATCCGAAACACAAAGCACACACTAATCAACTACAGAATCTGTTTAACTGTGTGTGCGAACGTAAGGTTAGCAGTATCTGCGAGACAATAATATAATGGAGAAACGCATTAAATGATAATATGCCCAATATATTTGATTCGTTGTCTAATGTGTGTATGTGTTTGCGTGCGAATGTGCTGATGATGTGTATATGTGTGCGAGAAAGAGAGAGAGAGAGTCATAAATGAAGTAATTCCTCAAATTAAAAGTTTTCGGCTGTACTGTTAATCGTGACCGAAAAGTGAGTGCACTTCACTCTCGCTTCAGTCTTATCTGTAACTAATATATAAATTGCTGTTCAATCTTCACGGGTTACTACGTATTACGCGTTGCCACTCAAACAATAACTTGTATGTGTATTGTTGCGTGACTTGCAATCATATTTTCTGTCAATAATATATGTCAGTGTGTATGTGTGTGTGTTTGTGCTGTTCTATCAACTTTTAGATTGATATAAATGATTATCTATTGAAACCCTTGTTTTGTTGACGAAACCTCGATAGTGATGTTAGATTTGAAATAAATTTTTTATCGTTTATTAATATTTAACTTTTGATTCATTAGTTTTTGCTCTGAAAACTTTTATCTATAAATTGGTTCTTATTTTCAGTAGACATTACAGTATATATATATATATATACCTTTGTTATAAGTTATAACTATACTAAAAATCTGTAGAACCACAAGAAAGAAAGAAAGAAAAAAGTTATGTGAACTGTTGTTGCGTGAACAGTGAAATCAAAACACTTCTTTGCTCCAAAAAGATTTAAGCAGGCATTTGTTTGATAAGTTCAGAAAATAATTTCTGTTTGAGCACGTATTGACTTTTGTTTTTAACATCTGATTTACTATTGGATTAAAAATATATAAGACATCGTCGAACGCGTTAAAAGTACATTTTTCAAGTCTTGGACAAAAATGTTTCGCATATCGAAGCACTTATAGATTAAATTTGTTTTAATTTTTCGTATAATTTTTTATCGTTCAATTTGAAACATAAATTGATTATTAGTTGTTAGCAAATGAGTTGCATTTTTTGAAATAAAATTATAACAAATATAGTTTATGTTTACGTTAAAATTATGGTATAAACTAGGTTTAAATTCCATTAATTATTCATCTCTTTTTTTTATTAAATATATTACAAGCGTAATTGAGAGTGTGTTCAGTTTAGTGATCCCATAGGATAGAGATTTCGGTATATGTATTAAAGTTTTTTTTTTCTTACACGTTTAATAAATTTTTCAACGAATAAAATACGCATTTGTGACGTCTTTAAGTTTGGTTTACTTTGTTTGGTCGCTTTTCAATATCGCTTAATAATTCTAAATTTATTTAATTTCGCTTTGAACTTTTCGAAAAACATTTTACATAATGTTATTAATTAGCCACTTAAAAATATTTTGTTTTTATTTTAAGTAAACGAACATTATTTATCAAATAACACTTTAAAACGTTAGGAAAATAATAAAAACAATTTTTGGTTAAAGTGCACTTTAAAAGCGGGAGTAACAATAAATAACTTAATTATTATTATTGAAGGTTTATATTATTTTAACATTAAGCAACTATAATTTTTAATTTCCGACCTTTAATGCATATTTTTAAGAAAGTTTATTAGTATTAGACGTTTTAAACGATATTTGTAATAAATTTACAACAACAAAATACACTCTTACCCAATTTTTTGATGAAAAAAATCAATAAATAAATAAATAAATCATTTTTACAATAAATTCTTTCGTTTGTTTGCAAATGTTTTTTCGTCACGAATTGCATTTATTATTTGCTTTTATAGCCTTTCGCTGTTTATCTTAGTTTGTTGGCCGATAAACAAACATCAAAGATTAGGACTTATGTTGTGACACAAATCATAACACAGCAGAATATGCCATAAATACAATTTTCTGGGTTAATTTTGGATGCAATTTCAAAAACAAAGAACAAATTCAGAAAAAAAAATTTAATTCTTTAAAAGTTAATCAAGTTTCTATACTGATCGAAATTATCCAAAGAATTTAATTGATATAAATTGATGTGTTGTTCAATACATTAATCTGCCAGAAAAAACTGTTTCAAAATCAATAATAGAACGGAAACCTTTTTTATTGTCAATAGTGTGCCTTAAATAAAATTAATGATTATAAAAAGTTACGCACGAGTTTTTTTTTCGGGAGAGAGAGAGAGATCATCAAAATAGGAGAGACATCGAGGCTAAGTTAAGTAAATTTATAATACTGCCGTTCGTTCATCAGTGATAAATCATATCTCGACTATAATGACATGAATACGTTGTTACGTTGTTTTATATATTTTTTGACGTTTTCTATAAAGAAAACTGTTTTCCTATTTAGATAATATAAAAAAACAAAAAATAAATGGTTTATTTCTTAAAATCTACTTGAAAAATAAATAACTCACGAACCTCTAGTAGACTGTTAAAAATTCAAGCAAAAATAATAATAATAAATAGAGATGAACAAAAGCTCAGCTGGAGCTCGAGCTGAATTTCACTCAGATATTTGAGTTTTAGAGCTGAAAATATCAGCTTAGCTCACACGTAAACAAGCTCAGCTCAGCTCAACTTTTAGCTAAAGGTGTGAGCTTAAAACTAAAAAATCTTGGTGAAAAATATTTTTTTATGTGTTATGATTATTTCGGCAAATTTATTTGATTTTGTAATTGATTCTTTTTTACTTTTTAATATTAGTAACGTAGAGTGAAAACTTAAATTAATTTTCCATCAATTGTTTTAAGTGTTTTTAGAAAAAAATAAATGTATTTTATAAAAAATTCCAGCTCATCAGCTCAGCTCAGCTCCGACATGTTCCAGCTCAGCTCTGTTGGTTTCGAGCTGAATCATAAATCAGCTCAGCTCAAATTAAAACTGATCAGCTCATCTCAGCTCCCAGCTCAGCTAAAGATCTTGATTTTGAGCTGATGTTCATCACTAATAATAAAAATAAAACTAAATGCAGACAAAATAAATTACAAATGCAAACACAATCAGAAAATAACGCAAAAGGTTTAAATCAAAAATCCTAACATAGTGTGGATTGAAAAAATAAGAAGAAAATTAAAACTGTCAACTCATAAAAACATAAATTATATATGAAATTCAAAAAATTGAATGAACGCCAAAATAGTCTGACATTCAGTTATTATTATGGCATGACATCTACAGTTTTGATACAGAGAGTTATTATTATGTTTAATCTGTATATCACTTTGTATCCAGACATGCACTGACAAAAAGGCTATACTATTATTATTATTACAATGCAGTTGTCTTATTATAGTCCAGTAACCATTTTTTGGTGTATGCACTGTGTGGCCAAAGTATACAATAGTTAATATTTTGCATTTACAAGAAAAGTTGGATTTAAAGACTCTTCAAATTCTAATTCGCTTGAATAAACTAGTGAATACTAGTGTTGTTTCAATTGCAGTTTTTTTATTTCAATTTTATTTCAATTCAATTTCTTTAAAAAATTTTCATTTCAATT
>JAQIVF010002594.1:0-10742 GCA_034698365.1 Steganacarus magnus | reverse complement strand
CAGAGTGGCATATTCTGTGTGATTTAGTATTGTTATGCTTCGATTTTCTCTACCTTTCGATATTTAACCAGCATTATATTGATCTTAAATTGCCATAATTTTTTAATTTTTGATTGAGTTTGAACAAACTTATAAAGCATTTTCAATTGCGCTATTCTATGTTAGTCTGAATTATGGCGAAATTGTTTACTGTGTAACGATTTCTTATATGGCAGAAAGTCATCCCAGAAAAGAATTAATTGATATAAATAACTTGCATGTTATTATGATCATTAATCTTGTATAAATCAAATCATATATGAGAAATTTGTTATCTTAAAATTAATCTAAACTCTATAGAATGGGTTTCTAAAGAATTCCGAAAAAATTAAAAAAAACAGCATTACTCACGAGTATTACTTCAAATAACTGATTCCAGTAATTTCACAGTTCTAGTTGTTTGCTTAATTCTTTTGTCTATCATTTATAATTTGCTATACAAGTTAAGATCGTGTTTGTTTGTTGCGATGCATTTTCTAGAATAATTTCTTTATGGCTCGAAATTTTGTTGGCAATTTTTTTTATATGAGTTATTTGAAGTCATAGTTTAATATTCTATTAAAAAAGAGTTAACGAGCGGTTTCGAGCAAGTGATGATTTTAATAAAAATATAGCTTTGAAAATAATTGTGATGAGACCGATAAGTACTCCCACAGGCATAATCAATGTACCATATAATGTCGATCACAATTAAAAAATGATTAACTTTTAAGGTTTTTTTAACTCTCGCACAAAATCAAAACTTATGGATTCAAAGATGTCGTGTTATTCATTAGTTCGACCACATGCCGATTTTTATTTCGATATTTTATGACTTTTGAAGGTTTTTTGTCTGCACCTGATTCTCAGTCAATGTGCGTCTTGTTATTTGTAAGTTCATTCTTTTAACCTCCAATTTCGTTCTCAGATTCCTAATATCCGATAATTTTATTATTTTGAATTATCGTAAATCTATGAAACATGAAATCTTAGTACGCAAATGTTAACTCATTGTGTTTTAACAATAAATTAAGAAACTCTATATGAGTGTGATTTAAAAATACTTGAATTCTCACGAGCGCTTGAAATTCAAAGGAAAACAAGCAAAAGTCAGATTTTCTATTGATTTCTCATTGAAATGGCAAAATAATTCGTAATCGACTTGTAAATATTTAGACAAAATTTTTAAAATGAAATCGTGAAATAATACGCTAATAATGTTTTTATTTAAGGAGTGTCAGACAAAATTCCTAATAAATTCTTATTAATTCGTAAGTATCGGAGCAATAAAGTTTACAATATATCTTACATTTTGCCAGATTATTAACTTTTAACCACAGTTTACCGCATAACTTATAAGTTATAAGTTATAACTTGTGCGTTCAATAATAAATTTTCAAAGAAATTCATTTTATTTTTTATATCCAAATTTTTATTCAGTATTTCATTAATATTAACGTGACGAAAGATTTTCGTTAATTTAATTTTAGCTGAAATTCATTTTTAAACGTATTCTTTTTTAATAGTATCTTATTAACATTTTTGTTGCTTTCATTCAACAAAATGCATACCAATTGTATTATAACATTCATAAAAACTTTTCAGCTTTAATAAGATTCACAAACTGTATTATATCCATTTTTTCACGAGAAAGTAATACTAAAGAAAGTTAGCTTTTTTCTGATATTTTGTATAAATATTTTAAAAACAAGTATAAATACAATATACGAGTAATTTAACAGATCGTTTTATAAAGCTTTGTTAGACGTATGATTTGTACTACGCTTGCATTCGCAGAAAAAAAAATTCTTCGCCTAATAATTACAGTAACACACAGTACTATAAAACGAGAGGAAAAAACTTATTCTCTGTCTTCTCGAAACTCGAGTGTTGTTGCGATGTGAAGGTCAAAAGGAGAATTGCGTCCAAAACTTATTACGATATATAAAGTAAAAGGAAATTTTTCAATTTACAAACTATGACAATAAATATATCTCTTTTTTTTACATTTTATTTTTTTCATTTTAGTTTTATTGCTCGAAGTATTCTTACTTTTTATGTATTTTTTTTTAAATTTTTCCTCATTTTATTGCGAATTTATTATGTTAGACAAAATCCATTTAACGTATTTATTTATTAGCGTTTATTCCCAATAGTCTATATTTATTCTCGTAAGTTGTTTAAAATTATATTCGAGTATTCAAAATGTTTTTTTATTTACTTATTTTTTTATTATTAGCAGTCGAGCATAAATTTTGAATAACTCTATTCGATTTTTTTACTAAAAAATATTGAATCTATTTCGATGCTCCATTCAATTCACAGTTGATATGCTCCGCTAAATGTCGGTTGCAGTGCAGTGTAATAATAACTTTGTTAATAATATCTATTTGTTTTAATATCAAAGCAACATAATGTTCGCAAAAAACTACTATTTAAAAAAATGCTATTTAGAAAAACTAATATCTGCCAATTATTATTAGAAAATTAATGTGAGAAACCAGAAACTCTAGTTCGCCTCAAGTTTGACGGTTTTATATTTCGTATCGCATTGATTCGCAACTTTGATTCTTGAGTTACATTTAATTTGATTCCCTAATCTTCTGGTACATGGCTTATGTGATTAAATTTAGATTTGTCTCGTGTAGATATGCGGCACAGACTCGTTGCTTCGATTCAAAAACATTTTTCGCTATCTATCAATAAATTTTACTTTAAAAACTGCACTGACATAAAGTCAGAATTAAGTTATACACATTTTATATTTTATATAGAGATTGCGAGAATCAGGTTTAGATTTCAGACGCATTAATTTCTTTACAATTTTGTCGCTACTAATAAAGATTTAAAACGTAAGAATCTGAGCCTAAAAATAAAGCACACAATTTGTTGCATTTGAAAAATTAGATATTTCAGAATAAGTCTTAATCAGGTTATTGCCACAATGCTTTCCCGAAATATTCTTCTTTTTTTCCCTTATCTGTATCTTTGGTATTATACAGTAAGTTATATTTTCACCATTTCTCATGCATGAAAAATATTTGCTTTGTTAAGCTTTTTTCAGCGTTTTGGGGATTTTCTCGTGTGAACACCATTCAAATCAATCATAATTGATTTCATATAAATAGTATATCACGATTGAGTCGGAATTATTTTTTTAAACTAACAAATTTATCCTATAGTAGAAAAAATCGAATATTATTGGAAAAAATATCTTATTAATTACTTGATATGCAGTGCGGGTTTAGTTCGCGTGTGATTTCGCAAGTTTATTGCTTAGATAAAAACTTCGGTATTAATTTTATTTTATTCTTAATAAAATTTTTGCAAACTAGATATGCGAAAAAACGGAAGATGACCTTAAACTTTAGAAAAAAATTATATATTTAAATTTAAAAACTGCATAAATAACAACAATAAATAATCGCAAAATAGATTATGTAAACTTATTAATTATAGTGAAACAAGTGGTGATACTAACTAGACATTGCATGCAATATGTGGCTAATTTGAGTTTTAGATAAATTGTATGAATAAAAATGAAAATTTAGTTAAAAAATTGGTTGTCAACTGTTGGCTAATATGCTATTTGCTCTCTTTGGCTCTTCTTAATTAAGTGAAATTAAATATACGATAGGAAGTGATTCAAGATTAAGGACACTCAGGTATCTGATCTTTAAACTAGTTTTACAGGAAGAGTCATTAAAATTTAAACTTTCGAAAGACGTTAATGTAAGAACTGAAAAATTTGACTAAGCATTATTAATTCATGTGAAACCACTAGACTGTAATAAATACGATTTTCTATTCAAGTTATTTAATATTTTTTATGATTACATAAAAATTGAAAATTCCACACATTTTAATTGATACCTTGTGTTTGGTTCTTACTATCTTTAATGGCTTTAAATTGATGACCTTTATCATGACTAAACACAATATCATTAATCAGTTTTAGTTTAATAAATGTAGAAAAGTTCAATTAACGTGACATATTTGAAACGTGTTGCAGACACATCTATTTTATTTAACACATGAATATTTTGAAATAGATTTATTGCAAACGCGCTTTGAAATATAAATTTTACTTTTCTTTATTTAAACTTAATAAAAGTAATACGTTTCGAGACGTTTGAAATTAGCTATTATTTTTGTTTAACATTCAGAGAAGGCTAAACAAGGCTCAACTTAGAGCTAATTTGGGAGCGACTAATGCATAACATAACAGGTGATGCTGTTCTGGCGCCTCTATCCACCAGCGAATTATTTTTTCAAATGATGCCTTTGATTGTTAAAGGAATGTTGTTTAACATCATCATATATTAAGTGATTTCAAGCAAGAATAGGCATATTATTTTTTTGTTTGAAACTTTTCAACGCGTTTAAAATTACCGAAACTACTAACTATTGAGCATACGAAAACTAAATTATTTTCATTAATAATTAATCAAAAATTGATAGCTATCGAGTTTATTTCTATTTATCTTTCTTTGTTGGTTCTGACAAAAAATTATCAATTAATAATTGAGAATGAAATATTATTTTCGATAGATCCTATCGATGTGTTTCGCATTTTAAGGTCAAGAGCTGTTCTAACCGCTATTTTCAATATTCTTACAGAAAATTAACATACTTACCAAAGCACAAAACTACTATAGGAAAGTAATAGTAAAAAGAAAATTGTTTCACTATTAAATGTATATTAAAAAATAAATCCCATTTTTATAGTCTATTTATAATTATTTTTTGAAAAATTTCTGAAATGATTTGGTAGTTGAGAGACCACATAGAAATATACATCATAACATCACATCCACTTGAAGTTCATTAAATTCACTGTAATGAAAGTGTGCCTCTCATGACTCTTACTTAAAGTCATATTCTTATTAACTATAATATATTTTGAAATATCGTGTACGTTAGTTGATAACACTTCGTGAGAGTAGGAGTTCATTCTCTCTGGCATTTTTTAACTGTTGTTTGCAGACCCTATACATAGCGTTTTTCACATAATTAACAATTTTTCCTACACTGAGTGTGAATTAGAAATTGATGCAAAACAAAATAGTTTGCCAATATTTAATTCGTAGTTCAACCATATATAAAATAGTTTCCTTAAACAAATGATTTTTAAATGATACGTTTGTCTATCAGTTTTAAGTTTATTTGGAGTTAAAGTGAATCTGTTTATCATCTGTCATGTAATGAATGTTTGATATTGCAATGTATTTGGTATCTCTCGTGTAAAGCTAGACGTTGATGTTGATGGTCGATGAACTTTTATTTAATGGAATGCTAGTTATAGCCATTCGAAAGAGTCACTCGTATCAAGTAATGGGGATATAAAGTTATTCGTATGGGGATCGCAAGGATGTTTATCGAACCCCATTCAAGGTCGACATTGGCTAAATCTTGCATAACTACTCGATATGTAATTTAATTCTAATAACAAAAAATTCACAAAATCATTGCTTTTAAGAAATAGATTGTGCAATCAGTGTTTCTTTGCTTTCTATTTTTTTATTTCAAGTTTTCGTTTTTCGAGCTCACACTAAGACCAGACCTGTTAGCATACAAGACTCTATTTATGCATTGGGTATTAGTTTCCACTTTATAGACATTTAAGCTGTGAATCACAACAAAGCGTTACCTTTCGTGCATTACCTTCAAAATACATGTATTTTATATAATGCCAAAGGCTTTTTCAAATTTATTATTAATTCTCTTTTTCGATAATTTATATGCAAAAAAATTCAAACGAATTCTGTTCCGACAAGTATGACATTTATAATTTTAAACAAGGATTATTTTAGATATTATTATAAAATTGTATATGCTATGTGTTCATTATTTCGAAACATTTTGTCCATTATATAAAGAACAGGAAAGATGAAACAATTCTTTTGAACATTATTTTACCTTGAGTTTCAATGCCATCGGTACCAATTGAAAGCATTGAAAGCACCGCATAGTCATTACAATCTTAATAAAGCTTGTTAACAAAATGCCTTCTGGGCATAGAGATAAACATAGACACACAACTGTATATACTCATTGACATAATAGAGCCAATGCGACAGTAACTGTTGTATTATAATATTAGTTGGAAGTTTGGCAAATCGAACTGTCACTTCCATAAGTTATGCGAGTGAGTGTGTGAGTGTCAGTAAGAGTGTGGTGTCATGCTTTAAATTCACTTCAATCAATAGCTATCGTAGACACTCAACACCACAATTCTTTATCTATACAGTATGTACTAATGTAAAGTAAGCATACGCATACCACATACGCATACAACATTCGTTTACGAGTTGAGTGCTGTTAACTCAATGCAATCTTAATGAAAACTAGATTAGTGTAAAAACTCATTAGTTTATTATCTATAACTAAGTTTTAAACTTAAACGAATGATGAATGATGTTATCTCGTCATATATAGTATGATTGGTACGACTCCTGTTATGGCCACAGCACCCATGCCTTCGTGCTCAATGAAAATATTCGTATCTGATACTACCAATGAAATAGTGGCTGAAAATGTAAAAATAGGAGACAAACTAACGCTTGCCATTTCAATCGACTATCAGGGTATGAAATGAATTATTTATTCGATACTAACTGTATGTCTATTGAATAAATGTATATACAATATATAGACATATACGGAATGAAAGTTACAAATTGTCTGGTGAGAGACGGATTGAATTGGGGTGAACAGCCACTTATAAATGATGAAGGGTAAGATTAATACATACGTAGTACAGTATAAACAACTATAACTAACCAGTTAATTGTAAAATAAAATCATATATTTTTCAGTGAAAATAGATTTGATGTAGTGTTAACTCTACAGTTTTACATTTATCATTTTATATCTATGTAGTTGTCCTGTCGATGAAGAGATAATGAGTGCATTCGACTACACCCAAAACTTGACTCGTGCTGTAGTCGTGTTTCTCGCTCATAAATTTCCATACACTTCTTCGGTTTATTATCAGTGCAACGTTAGATTGTGCTTGAAAGAGGGTGGAGGATGTGAAGACGTGGTCAGTATTCACTTTACACCACATTTATAAACTTACTTTTCATTTTATTTTTCATTAACATTACTCATTACTTTGATGATTGATAGCCACCTGATTGTGATAGAAATGGCCGTAACTTTAGGCGTCGAGAAAGGAGAGACACCAGCGATGTTATCGAAGATGGAAGCTTAGCTGATGTTCGCAGAGATGATCAGCGAGATCTTAGTATCGAAGTTTATTCTGGTTTATATGTTAATGAAGCCGAAGATGAAGAAAATGAAAGTAAGTCACAGTTTTGGATGTTGTATTTAGTATTAACTTTTAGCTCATCTATAATAAAAAGTCGAGCTTATTCTCTTATTCAAAGTCGACTTCAAAATTTAAACCTAAAACTTAATACTCTTGGGATTATAACGCTAATATTCATTCATATATTTGTGCCATTTAAATAAATTACAAAAAAGTTAGCCGATTGTATGTGTAGTTTTTGTTTTTAAAAATAATTAGTGCGAAAATAATTAGAAAGCGAAGTTAATGTGATAGCATTTGTAATTTAAATTTTCAATCAAAACTAACATGTCGTTTATTTTACAGTTGATGACTCCGCAACAAAGCAAGCGATTTCCGACGAAGAATTCTGCATTTCAATGAGAAAGTTCGCAATTGGAGTCGCAATAGCAAGTCTTTTATTAATGCTTGCTGTCATACTTCTGGTGGCATGCATTTTACAACGAAGAAGAAGAAGAAAAGGAGAGACAAGTACAAGTGCCAGCAGTTCAATATATTCAGGGCCATATTCGAATCGAGCCTATAGTAGGGAATAGCTATTCGCTAAATAGCTAATAGTCTGAAGTCAATTATTGTAAAATAACTCATATCAACATTTGCTCTAATTCTTACGATATATTTAAAGCATAAAAAGCCCAAAACTAAGGCAGCTAAGATGTTTAAATCCCAATTAAAACTTTCAATAGTTAATAGAAACTTATTTGGGGTTAATTTGGTGATGGATTGGTAATATCTCACATTTGTCCGGTGTATAAAAAAGGAAGTCATAATTAACTATTGTCAAATTAATTATAAGCGGAATAAGTCGTAACTTAATAACTAAAGTATTAACTTAATGTAAAAATGTAATTGTACTTAATTTTTTAAATCTATTTTTATAAAAAAAATATTATGAATTTATCTTTAATATCTTTTTGATAATTGATAATTGTTGTAATGGATGAGCAGGTTCGGACCTGTCACTCTTAAGTCACTATGGGCTGGGCTATCATTCTTGCCAAGCACTCGGATCAGCTCCGAGTCAAAAGCGCAGACCATAACTCGGGACTTTATAATAACCTTTAATATTAACAAATAAATTATTGAGTTTTTCTAAAATAATGTTATAATGGTATAGTTATAAAATTTGCGACAAGAATTAAAGCTAATAAAAATTTCTAATTACAATTGAAACAGCTATAATGTTATTATAAATAAATTTAATTATTTTTTATAATATTTGAGTATAATTTAAAATTAATAATAAAAATTTGTAATTTAAAAATAATTTAATGATTATAATTATGCAAAAAGCAATTTTTTCATTAAAATTTAAGTTACTTACCACTAATTGTATCTGTTTTTAACTTACATTTTATTTGTTAATAATATTTAGCTCTTCGACAAGTGAAACCTAACCTCTATGTCGCACTTTATAATTATACCGGTACATCTTATTTTGTTAATGTACTATATGTATATTTGTTAGTAAAAATAAATTACATATTAAATTGAGTTCATTTTAGTAATAGTTTTAATAAAATTTAATTTTAATAATTAATAATTTTTATTGTAATCGATCAAATTGTTATGTCTCTCACTAGGACTTGAACCTGCTCCGACCTCGACTAAACTTGGACCTGGACTTATTAATAGGTCCGAGTCAAGGTCTTTAAAAATTTCTAAAGTCCTTTTGTGATTTATAATTGTAAACTGAGAAAAAAGTTCAACAAAAAAATTGTATTACTTTTGATTTTATAGTTTCTCAAATTTGGCAAACATTCTAAAATAGATTTACGATAAAAACAATAATAATAAATAAAATTGAATTAAAATTTAACCAATGAATTATTTATAAATTATTTTTGCGTGACATGCGTGTTCAAAAGCATCAATGCGTTTGAGTTAACCTTACGTGAATCATTTTATTTACTCTCATTCTTAATAATAAATCGTGTTTAGTATTGTTTCGAACTCAGGTGTTACATACATGCTTAAACATTTACGCCATGAAAAATGGATAATTACCAGTTTACATACGAAAAAGTTTTGCTATTTGATTGGAAGAGGAAATTAGATTCCACTGATAAATTTAACATGTTTTAGCAGATTAAACTAACCAAAGCTTAACTTATTTGCAATCATAGACTTTTTCAAATTCTCATTATAAATACCTCAAACTGAATTCGCTTCAAGTGTTTAACAGTTAAGAAGAAAATTGTATAAAATAAAGAAATAAAATTATTGGTTTTATAGGCGTTACGAATAATTATTAAAATTAAAAGATGAAAGATAATGAAAAATTCTAAATAAATATTTATAACTAATTTCCATGGATTATATCGTACTTAAATAATATTTGGAATTCATTTTATTAAAATCATTTTATTAATTGTATAAATGAGCATTACAGTATAACAAAAAAAAGTCAAAAAAAGTTGACTAAAAATCAAAAAATAAATGTCGAAATATTTAAAAAATATTAAACTATTTAAATTTTATGTCATTAATAAAATTATTAATTATACATCTATCTAAACATGCTTTGGTTGATTGATTTGTTTTGATTGAATCATCGATAAGAGCAGCTTCTGATTCCCATTTCCAAATGATGCGATCAGAAAATGAGTATTTAAAATCAGCCAATGCTTCAGTCGGAATATCAAACGTTGATTTATTAGTTTTAACGTTAAAGAAATATGGCTTTTGACCAGAACGACTCCATTTACGAATCCAGGGTTTCTTTACAGTATTTATTATCAATAACCCGAAAGGGATTATGAATCGATTAGCACTACAATCAATATCATAGCACAATCTATCTTTCTTTGCACCACTTTTACATTCTCTCATATTCATATTATTAAATATTTGTTGAAAATTGACCAAATCGTAGACTTGTTTCACTCTTATGACTGTTTGAGAGCGTTTTGTGACAGCTTTTGCTAATTTATTCGCCAATGCAAGCCTTTCTTCAAAACAAATGTCACGATAATCTTTACCACCAATAAAAAGAATATCAATGATATGAAAAGCAGAAATTTTCTTTTGAGCTCTGCTCTCTCCTTGAAGTTCTTGCACATGTTCTCCATATACTAGCGTTTGTGGTGGTAAATCGAGTCTTATTTCAAATTTGGTCCATTTTGAGGATGAAGTTCCATCCCAGTAATAAATATTTTGTCGGCCCAATCCAAGAAAATATCCACGAATTGAAGTGAGATTGTTTAACGATTTTGATTGTAATGATTCATTTTCTGCTCCCAATATCATACATTTGAATTCATGTACGTTCGGTAATTCTTTTCGAAAATTATCTGGAGATAATGTTTTTGGTCTGTATGCGAAATAATCACATGCAGAATTCGATTTAGAAATTAAATCTTTAAATTTGCTCAAAGGGTCAGTACGTGAAGGCGCAACTCTTGCTTTTATC
>JAQIVF010002593.1:0-10746 GCA_034698365.1 Steganacarus magnus | reverse complement strand
TATTTAATTTAGTATTAATTTAAGTATTTTTATGTTCCGTACACGTCATTACACTTTACCATTGCCTGAATTAGACTCCCAAACGGGCCCCCGACAATATTCGGTATCGGGCCTTGTTGGGCTCGGGCCTGAAATTAAAATAGTGGGGCCGGGTGGGGCTTTCAGTAATCTTTAAAAGGCCTGACTAATATTATCGATACAATTTTATGGTTTTAGAGATTTTTATGTGATGCTAATTTATTTTAAACTAGTGATGTTTCAACTTAAAATTTTTTATTTTGATTTAATTTTGTTTTGACTTTTAAAAAAATTTTCGTTTAAATTTTATTTTGATTTTAGTTTTTAAAAAGTTTACAATTTTTATTTTTATTTTCTAAAATTTTTTCTTTTAATTTTGATTTTTTTAAATTTTGATTTTGATTAAATCAAAATTAAAATTAAAAATCAGTTTTTACTAGTGTTGTGTCGCTTTTTAAAAGCGAAATGAAAAGTGAAATTTATGTTGACTTTTAATTTCACTTAAGCGAAAGTGAAATACAAGCGTAATTAAAATATTTTTAAAAAGCTAAGCGAAATGCAAGTGTATTTAAAAAGAACATTAAAAGCAAAAGCGAAATACAATTGAAATAAAAAATTAAAATAAAGAAAAAGCGAAATGAAAGTGAATTAAAATATTTTAAGATAAGAAAAGCGAAATGAAAGTGAAATTAGATTTTTGAAAAGTTAAAGCAAAAGTGAAATTATATCTTAAATATTTGTTAATGATTTACTTGTAAAAACTGCACTTTATATTAAAGTATATAATGTTTTTACTGGCGGAGCGGCGTCTATACATTTAATACTTCACAAAGAAATATTGTAAACAAACTGTTATTCTAGATTTCCTGTTGCACACTAAAAATGAAATAATTACAATAGAGTAGCATAAAATTGAATTTTGGTTTGGGAATATATTATTTTTTCGCTTTGATTAATATTTCGCTTTAAAGTCAAAATAATTTAGGGTTAATATTTGTTTCTCTAGTTTTTAATTTAGTGCCACAAAATGAATGTTTGACATTAACGTATTAATTGAATGCTAGTTATTTATATGCAGAATATAAAAATAGTCTTGTGATTAAAATAATTTTTTTTGCTAAATTAAACGATAGTATTAATGTGAAATAAATATCAGTTTCAAAATCAGTGGTGTACTTATTTAAAATAAATAGTAATTATATACTTTTCGCAGCATTACGATCTTCGATTCTTTTAAATCTGTTTTAGTGATTTAATATTTTAAGTTACATTAATTACAATTTAGATAAATATAGTTTTTCGAGAAAATGTCACAAATAAGTTATACTGATTTTGATGTGGAAGTAAGTGAGTCTGAGAGTGAAAATGCATTTAATGTTGTGATGAATGCAAATCAAGATACAACAAAACGCAAATTAGTGGGAAGAAACGATGAAAATACAATTTATAATTATTTTGATTATAATTCTGATACTAATAAAGCAAAATGTCTCGTCAAAAATTGTACGACAGAAATTAGTGGCAAAAGATCTTCAAACATGGTTACACATCTAAAAACTAAACATATAATTGATTATAAAATCTATAATGAATTAGAAAGAGAGAAAAAACAAAAAGAGCAAATATTCGCAGTCTTCGTCTCAGTCATCAATAACCAGTTTTCTCTCATCAAAATCACAAAATAAAAAGTACAATAAAAAAGATCCAATTGTTATCGGTTTTAATCTTCGTTTAATCAAATTATTAACAACAACTTCTGTGCCATTATCTATTGTCGAAAAAAATGAGTTTAAAGAAATTATTACATATTTAGATGAAAAAATTCCGATTCCAAGTCGCAAAACAATAGTTAAAAAATGTTTAAAGTGTTTCGATTCAGCAAAAAGTGAAATAAAATTTAAGTTATCTAACGCTCAAACATTATCTCTTGGTGCAGACATTTGGTCTAAAAAAGGTCTTAGCGAATCCTACTTAGGATTTGCAGCATATTTTTTTGATTCAAATAAATACTGTAAAACTGTGTTAACCCTTGGACTGAAATTATTTCCTCATCCACACACATCTGAAAGAATTAGAGAACAATTTAAAAATGTAATTGAAGAATACGAAATAAGATATGATAAAATTTTTCGCATTATAACCGATAATGGATCCAATATGGTCAAAACATTTAAACTCGAATGGAATGAAGAAGAAATAGATGACTTTGAATGCGATATCATTGATAACTTTCAAGAAACTGATTATGAAAATGACTCTGACTTAGAAAGTGAAGATTTTGATTCAGAAGAAAAAATTCTTGAAACTACTTTTAAAGAAATAAAATTGACACGAATAGGATGTTTCATACATATGCTGCAATGTTTAATTACAAAATGTAATAAAACATCACCGTTTAAAGACACTTTAAAAAATGCCTCTAACTTTTTCAAAAAATTCAGACAATCTGGAAAACTGACAGAAAATCTAAAAGAATTTTCTGGTTCAATATTTCCAACTTTCACGCCAACGCGTTGGAACTCAATGTATTTGCAAATGAAAACATTACTTGATAAAAAGATTATTTTAGAAAAAGTATGCAGTGAAATAAAAATTGATAATCTAAGACAATATGACTGGGAAATGCTTCAAAAATATGTTGAAATTTATAAGCCATTTGACGAAATTACTAATGATTTAAGCAAAAATATAGAAACAACAATATCTAAAGTTTACTCATCATTTTTATTTTTGAAACACCATTTTTTAACCTTTCCTGAGAAAAATGCTCAGATTAAAAAATATTTATTATTTATTTTAAAGGAATTGGATATAAGGTTTGATATTCTTTTCAATCCAAACAATAGTAATTTCTCTGACGGAATTTACATAACTTCAACATTTATTGATCCTCGATATTCAAAACTTTTAAATGAAGATCAGAATAATTTTGCCAAAAATTTTATCAAAGATTTTTCAATAAAATACATTAATAATGAAAAATTAATACCAATTCAAAAAGAAATAATTGCCAAAAATTTGGATAACTTAAGTCCATTTGAAGTTTTTATCGAAAAAACACTTGTAGAAATTCCTACACAATCAATAGAAATAATGGTTGATTTGGACAAACAGTTAATAAATTGGTGTCATTTTATATCAACGACAAGAGTTGACTTAAAAACAGAACCATTAGACTTTTGGCAAAACACTAATTTAATCAATGATTTTATAGATTTAAAAGAAATCGCAATAAATATTTTATCAACGCCATCATCTACTGCTTCAGTTGAAAGAATATTTTCTGCTGCAGGAAATGCATGTTTGGGCAGAAAAAACAGATTGAGTGATAAAAGATTAGAAATGATAGTCTTTTTGAAAACTAATTCAAAGTATTTAAATTGTTTAAACTTTGTTTAAATAATTCTTTTAATATATAAAAAATTTATTAACAGAAATGCAATTCAAGTTCTTATGTTTTATTATAATATTTTCTAAAAATTTCGGTAATAAAATAAATTTTATATCAAGCAAATGTTTTAAAAGTTTAATTCAATAAACAACTTTAAACAAAAAATTAACTTTAAAATAAATTAATATAAAGTTTAAAAAAGGTAATTAAATTTAAAGCGAAAGTTAAAGTAAAAGCAGAAGCGAAAGTGAAATGCAAGCGAAATTAAAAATATTGTTACAAGTAAAAGCGAAATGCAAGCGAAATAAAAAAATAACTAAAAAATTAAGTGAAATGAAAGTGAAATTAAAAAAAATCTCAAATCAAAAGTGAAATGAAAGCGTAACTAAAATATTAGTTAACAGCAAAAGTGAAAGTAAAGCGAAATTAAATAATTTTTAAAAAGCGAAAGTGAAAGTCAAGCGAAATTTAAAAAATAGAAGTTCCACAACACTAGTTTTTACACCTTTTTAGCTCACTTTGATTTTATATCAATGAGCTATTGGATTTGACATGTCTGTCCGTCGGGATGTAGACAGGAGGCTTTTTTATTAATTTTGATTTTTATAAAAATTTTTTAATTTGATTAGATTTTGATTTGATTTTCAGAAATTTTTTTAATTTTAATAAAGTTATGATTTGATTTTTTTAAATTTTTTCTTTTTGATTTGATTTTAATTTTGATTAATCAAAATCAAAATAAAATAAAATATCAAAATTAAAATTAAAATACCAAAATTAAAAACAACACTATTTATTAGTCACTAATTGCTGTATCAATAAAACAAACTCTATAACTGTCGCCAACTATTATGTCTGAGTCTGAATAAAATAAAATGAAATTTTGTATTTTGTCATCGCATCCCAAAAAGCTTTGCTCAACAGAGTTACTAAATAATATTTCAAACTTTTAGTTTTCTTTCGAAGTTTCCTATTTTATTATAAAACTATTATTGGTTGAAGAATTCTTGAAAACCGAGAGTTACTGATTAAACTTTTCAAAGTATTTAACTCTTTTGTGATGTGTTGTTGTTAACGCACAGCTTGTAAATAATAAATTAGATAATTATGTATATAAAAGTAGTACATGCACAGCACCAAAAACGCAGAAAAGATTTTCTCATTTGTGTGAGACGACTACGACGACGACATGCATGCATGCAAACGAAAATGTTACACATATTAATTAAAAATAGTAATTAAGTCTCTTGGGTGTGTACACGATTTGATAATTATTGTAAAAGCTTTAAAAACACAAATCAAGTTCTAAATACTAACGAATAAAAATAATTTGTTTTAAACTTGCGATGATGAGCTATAAAATTTTTTTTATTATTTTTGTTTAATTTGAGTTTTTTTTTCGCTTCAGATGACGACAGTTAAATCTAGAATAGTTATTTTGATTTTAATTGTGTAATAATTATTAACTGAAAAAAATAACATAAATCCCAAGTTGGGATTCCCAACACACCATTCCTTCTCATATTAAACAAGACGAAAAATTTCTGAGTTTAATCAGAATGAGGAAAATAATTCTGAATAAGCTCAGCAATTTTTTCTTCTCATAAAACAGAAAATCCGATAATAATATTATTATCAGTAATCTCTTAATTGAAGAAAACTTTTCCATCCAAAGTTAATAGCATACCAGTTATGTAGTTAATACGTACTAATGGTATTTAATAAAGAATATATTAAAACAGCAATACGTTATCCGAAATATCAATATATATATATATTTCTTTTATATATATATTTATTACGAATTTAATAAAATAAATTAACTGAAATAGATTAGTGGATTAGTGAAGAGTGAAGCGCTCGCTCGCGTTACTACTCTCACTTCAGCATTGCTGCTGCCTTTGCGCTCTTATAATTGGGAATGATTTTAATAGGCGAGAGAGAGAGAGAGTGCGACGAATGTGCTTTTATTAAATGCTCGCAACGCACACTAAACTCGGTAATGCACTTATAACTTACGCACTATTTAATGGCATTCAAGATATTTTTCGAGTACTACTACTATTGCTGCTTCTGCTACTGCAGGTCTACACTACCATTTGACTATTACTATTGTGCTTCTCTCTCTCACTCCAGGAAAATTCAATATTAGAGAGAAGTGTGTGAGAAAAATATTGGTAGTAATGATTATTAAAACACATTTCTCTCTCTCTACAGGTTATTCGCACACGCATTAACACTGCTTTATAGACAGAATGGTATTTAACAAATTTCTCATTCAGAGCGGGAGAGAGAGAGAGAGAGAGAGAGAGAGAGATGTGTGCATTTACTAAATTAATTGAGTGCCCAATACTTATATACTTCGCGCTCTAACTTATTATTAAACAGTTTAGTGTTGATCTCAATTGCAAAAATGCATTTGTCTGTAGTCTGTGTGCTGCTCTTATTTCGAGAAAAATACATTATCGCTTATGATCGAACAAAGAATAATAATAAAGAACAGAAGAGATAAGAAGCAATAATTGTTTAGTAGAAATTGATTGCGCAAAGAATGGATTCGGGAATTATGATGCATGTAATGGTGTTTATCGTCGCATAAATAGGTGCATGAAATATACAGTGGCAGCGAAAAAAATAAAGCGACACAAACAATAAAGTAATGCGCGAGCAATAATGATATCAAAAGCCATTATGACTATCAAACATATCCGGTAACCGAACAGAGAGATACATCAGACAATCTGCTGGCATGCGGACCAACATCCGTATATATATATATATTCTATCAGTATATCATTTCTATTCTCTTTAATACAAACTGACATCGAATGGTCTCCGAAGGGAAGTATCGTATTACTAAAAGAGAGCACCAAAAAAAAAGACAGAGAAAGAGAACAAAGTCACTCTCGCTTTCTTCTTATTCTTCTCTCTCTCTCTCTCTCTCTCCGCGTTTATCGTCTTTTAATGCGTGCATTGAAAAAATATTTATATATATATATTCGCTTTACTTTTCGATTACATATTCTGTTTCATACGATATCCTCTTCTCTCTCTCACACACATACTCTCTGGATTGCATTTTAAGGAAAAAAAACAAAAGAAGTAAATGATGATGTTTTTGTTTTAGTTTTATTGCCCTATCATTTCGAAAGTTATACGAATTTTTAAAAAAAAAATAAAATCCCATACCATCACCATATTTTGTTTTTATTCTCGGAAATCTGTATATTAAAAAAATATGCTTTTTTATTTATATTTTCTCTTTCTCTTTCTTTCTTTTTTCTTGTGTGTGTGTGTGAGAAACATAAACTCTAATTTCGTTTAAACATAAATGATTGACGAAAATACGGCGAACGCAAAGTCATTATTGGTATTGAGCCATACTATTATATCATAGACTCACAGTACTGTACGAATACATATATGTCGATCGATATATAAATTTTTGAATTTTCAATTTCAATCGCATTTCGAATTTCCATTCCATCGAATTTTGATGAATCATGACTCTCTCACTTTCTCTCTCTCTCTCTTTCCTTCGTATATACAGTATATACCTTAGTTTGCCTCTATTATACCTGAATATTTCTGGGAGACATCAAATGAATTGAATTCGCTGCTCTGCTCTCTCTCTCTCTCTCTCTCTCTTTCTCTCTCTCTCGTCATATTCAATAATGCATTTAACAGGAAGTGAGAGGTGATGTGATGTGCCCAAAACACAAATGGCACGCTCGCGTGACTTACATATATTTACTGTTTGACACTTTTTTACTCTCTCTCTCTCGTTCTCTCTTTCTTTCTCTCACTCTTTTTAAAAAATAGTTGAGATTAATCATAATATTTGCATCGCGAGCTCACATAGATTTTTTTTCTGTTGCTGTTGTACATTACAATTACAGTGTGTGTGTATATTATAGATATTTATTATTTAATAGACAATATTATAGATATTTTTTTTATTGAAGCCTATAAAAATAATGCGAATTCAAACAGCCATCAGTTTTTGTGTGTGTGTGGTGTGTATGTGTGTGTGTCATCAATTTTTTATTCATATTGAATTTTTTCCTCACTAATGATAACTATTTTTTTTTAAAAAAAGTAAACCACCGATGATAATGAATAAAAAAATAATTTTCATTTGAAAAATTGTTTTTTTTGGTTAGAGTACACGGCAAGCAAAAAAAATCGATGACTTAATACATTTTTCATATACACACGCGCACGCATTTAGTACTATATATCAGTTTTTTTAAAAGATAAAATCAAACGCATCATTAATAAAACATTATTAATCTTCTTTCTAATTTAATTAATATCAAATCATATCGCGGCGCGCGTATGGTATGGTATGGACTGTTACAGTAATAGTAAACGATAATCACAGCGAAACATTTGTAATTCTTATCATCACCCATATAGTAATAATAATAATAATAATAATGGATGAAAGTTTGAGAGACTTTTTTTTCCTTAGCGGTAATAAATTAAACGCCTCACTCGTTCGTATGGTTTTTCCTATTGTGTTTGTGTTGTAGTCGTTGTCTAATTATTTTCGAGGTGTGTTATCATAAAAATATGTATTTATATACATTAATACTGTTTAGCGGAATAACTTTTTTGCCGAATTTTTTTTCTTTATTTTCTTTTCTATTATATAAGTTATATATATATATGGGTTTAAATCATTTTTCAGCTTAAATTCCTGAACACATACAAAAATTTTGTTTATTTTTTTGTGTGGAAAAATCAATGCGCTCTGGATATAAATAATGCGTATTTGCTTTTTTCAAAAAACGAGATTTATTTGATGAAAATTATTTTGTGACTTTTATTGTGTCTCACCCATCATCATCACTACTCTATAATTTTAATACCAATTTCCTGGTCTCCAATACCAAATGCCATGAATTTTTTTTTTCAAACAATTTAGTTTATTACACAGTCATAAAAAAAGGTTTTACAGAATCTATAAGAATCTAATGATGAAATTTAATAAGAAAAACGTCTTAATTAAAAACACATTCCATAGAAATAGAGTGGTATAGAATATATATATATTCTTTTTAATATATATTTACTATTTTCTTCTTCAGTGTTCAATTAAGTTATTATTAGTATTCGTTTCGACGACACTAAAACGCAGCAACAATACAAAAAAAAAAGAAAAATAATTAAATTCTTTTAATATGTTAATAATGGCTATAAAAGGCGCATAATAGCGGTCACTCGATGTTCATCATCATCAACATTATTATTATTATTATTATTATTATTATTATTATTATTATTATGAAGCGAATAATAATATCTCATAACGTGTGCACCAATTCTTTTTAAGAGCACATACACATTGAACCGCACACAAAAAAATCAATACCACACTAAATGAATGGTTGCGTTGATCACACACTTATTGGCGCACAGCTCACACACACACACAGAGAGAGAGAAAGATTTTTGTTTTGCTGCTTTTTAAAAAATATATCCCGAATATAAGAAAAAGAAGAAAAAGAAATGTATTGAAGAGAGTGATTGTGCGGCAAAAAGTTGTCGCTCGCGCGCCAGATGTCAACTAGTAGTAGTAAATAGTGTGCGATGTGCTGTGCTGTGCTGTGTGTGATATTAAATCTATTTCTAATTCAATTCTGTATATTGTTATGTATATAAATACCCAGAGAAGAAGAAAAAAATAGTCTTCTCTCGCGAGCAGTCTATTTCTTTCTTTTGTGTGCGAGAAAAAAAAACATATTTACTTCATCATCGTTTCGTTTGCGCGCTGTTATTGGAATTTTAAATTTTTCATTTTATTATTAGCTTTAGCTGAAGTTTTCTTCAGTTATTTTTTTGTTAAAAATCGCGTTTGAGTTTAATTTATACATTCAATCAAATATATATATACAGTACTGTAACAGTATTTATAAAGCGCTTTGAGTTCAGGTTCACATCAATCCAGTAAAGTTACTAAAAAAATTACTTTTCACTACTGCTGCAGCAGTTTAATCATTTCAAAGCGCGTTTGTGATCAAAATTCATATTATTTTTGTTGAAGTTATATATTTTCTAATAATAGCAAATAGAGTACAGCGAAAGCAAAAATATAATATATATATATCGTGACAATTCACATATATTTTGCCTGACAAATTCAGTTATTAGATTAGTCTATATACTGAAAATAGTGTGAAACATTTAACCTCGATTTTTTGTGCTGTGATTATTAAATTTGTTATCTCTCTCTCTCTCTCTCTCTCTCTCTCTCTCTCTCTCTCTCTCTCTCTCTTCAGCGATGAATATATATATATAGGCATTCGTTACATCCATTAATAATAATAGTAGCTTTTAGAGACCATATAACTACTAATATTTATCACCGGATATTTTTGCTTTGTTTTTTTTACCGGAGAATCCTATTTAACCGGATATTTTGTACTCAATCTATACTATAGTATTTTATAATAATGACTTCCTATTAGCTTTATTCTCTCACTAAATAATATTCGCCTGTATTTTATGATCGGAAACGACGATAATTTAATTTTTTCTCAAATAATTGATTGTGTGATTAATTATTGATTCTTAAACCCAATATAAGTAAAAGTCTTCCACTAATATTTAAGTCCGAAAAGTCCGAATAATATTCATATTAAACCATTTAGCTTTTGCTCATATCATTAACATGAAAAACTGCTTTTAGCTGATGATGAAAATTAGTACACTCTAAAAATATAAGACAATCATTGCATTCAACAATATTGCGAAAGAATAGAACGACTAGAGAGAGAGAGAGTGAGTCAGTGTTGTTTTTAAATGTGAAAAGTTTTGCGCAATTTTATTTTATTTTATTTTATTTTAGTATTTCCAAAAACAATTCCCAATATGCCATTCAACTCCCATTCGGATACATAGTTTCATAGTAGATTAAAGTAGGAAAAATGAAAAACAACATTACTGGTTGCAGCGCAGTTTTTAATATTTTAATATGTCATTAGGTTTCAAAACGATCATATTTATAGTATACTTTATGTGGATATCTCTTCGTGTCTCTGTGTCTGTGTGTGTAAGTTTATTTTTCTTTGTTTAAAGAATAAAGAAAATATTAAACTATCTTCTCTTATATGGTTTTTAAAAACTTTATAGTCGAAGAAAATAATAACAATTTATCAGTTACTGCTAGAAAACATTTATTTTTCGCGAAATAGCTTTTCGATACGTGTGCGGATTTTTAATCATCAACGTGTGTCTGTATGTATGTATAGGGGTTTTCGGTTTATTTATTAGTAAAATTTATTAGAAATCAATGCACTGACGGTGGTATCGGTTAAAGTGTGCCCATGGGA
>JAQIVF010002592.1:0-10754 GCA_034698365.1 Steganacarus magnus | reverse complement strand
CTACTAATTCTTGAAGTTGTAGAAATAGTCTTATAACTCATCAATGGCCAACCACTTGTATCAATATCTGACTCCATCTTGTAGTTTAAAAAAACTTATAGTTTAAAATATCTTATTGTATATATAGTTATATGTAAGATATTATTCGTAAAGAAGTAATATCTTTATGACAGAAAATATAAACGACACCTATTTATATACCCATCGAGTATTGAAGATGTGTAATGAATAGTCATTAAAAATCACTTTTTTATCTCTATATTTTATTATTAGAAAATCAGAATGAAGTGACGTCATTGCTAATGACATGAAAAATCACTTTTTATTGTGAAATTTTATTAGCCAATCAGAATGAAGTGACGTCATTGCTAATGACATGAAAAATCACTTTTTTATTATAAGCCAATCAGAATACAGTGACGTCATTGTTAATCAATTTATTCAAAATTTTCACAGTATATAAAGCAGTGCACTCTCGTTTGCACTCTTACAGTTTGTTAACATGAGTCAAGAAACCATTCAAAATTCAACACAAGAGGAAGAGATTTGCCGTCATATGCTTAGAGGTTGTGCCAATTGATCTCGAAGAAGATCAAGAATTTTTAACGCCATGTTGTGGGCATTTTATTCATATTAACTGTTGGAACTCGTTTCGTGATAGCCGCATAAAGTCAAGAAATTTTTGTGGTATCATCACAAGCCCTCTCTGTCGTGGAGAAATAGTAAGAATTAATAGACAACAAATAAACGTTTTCGAATTTATTCAAAGAAACTTAAGGCCTTTAAGTCTAATTCTCGATGTACCGCCATCACCGAGGCATATAATTGCAGAAATATAGTACAAGCGACAGAGAGGATGGGGAAACAATACAAGAAGTTCCAGCAACACCACCACCATCTGTTGTTCCAGATATAGTATTTACAAGAAGTGATACAGGAAGTAACAGTAGTGGAAATGAAAGAAATGGAGTTCGTTACTGGCAATAAATTTAATTAATATTAATGTATCGTTAATTTTTTTTCAATAAAATAAATTTATTTTTAGAAAAAACTGTTTCTTTTTTTTCTTCAATGCAGTGAAAAATTCGTTAGAGGGCGCGCGCTTTATGCCACAGGCATAGACTAGCTTCGCTATACTATGCCGAAGGCATAAATTAGCTTCGCTATAATAAATTAAAGACACTATTTGTTTAAAATAGTTTTTATTGAATAAACTCATAAACAGAGTAATAAACTTGGTATTTACAATAAACTTAGTAATAAACTAATTATAAATTGATATTTACAATTAAAAATTTTTAAATTTTAGTATAAATTAATCTACTTCGTCGTGTCCATCGCTCTCAGCTCCTGTATCTATAATGTCCATACCATTCAATTGATTTTCTACTTGTCTTAACGCTTCTTCCCGATTATGGACTAATCTTTCCTCAATAGCTATTCTATTTTGAATTAATTGAATGATTTCTCTGAGAAGACGAAAAACTTCTGCTTCTCCTGTGGATCGAAAAGGCTCTGTAGCTGGAGCTAATATGCTTAAATTATGACGGCATAACGGACATCGAAAAATATTAGTTTGATTACTTCTTCGAAACTCGTTCCAACAAGGCCAATTAATCGAATGGTCGCAACATGGAGTTAAAAACTCCAATTCTCGATCCTCATAACGTATGCTCTCCAAACAGATGCAACAAGTGTCGTCCTGACTATTCTCTTTAGTTTCAGACATGTTATTAAATCTCCAAGATTAGCAGCACGAGAACTAATTAATAAAATACTTAAAAAGCACGGTTTGGAATGTCAAATTACAAACTTCAAGATTGTTAATATATGCGCTAATCATAACTTTAATAAACAAATAAACTTAAGTGGAATTGCTACAAAATATCCTTCGATGTCAAGTTTAGAACAAGAAATTTTTCCAGGTCTTAAATTCCAAATGGATAATATAAAATTCACAATACACCATAACGGAAAGGTGTTTGCAACAGGATTTAAGGATATCAAACAACCAAAAATATATTTTAATAATTTATTAATTTATTTAATATTTACAAACAATTTTTTTTATTTATAATTAACAAATAAATTATCATATAATTATTGTAATAAGTAGTGTAATATTTAAATTTTAACAATTAACAATAAAAATTATTAAAATTTAACAAATATTTTATTTATTCAAAAATAATTTCTGGAAATATTTTAGTTTTATAAATATTGAAGATTGTATTTAAATTATTAATAATAAAGTAATCGTTTCATTCAACTCGATAACGCATGATAGAACCATCAAAACTTGAATACAATACCAGCCAGCAATAATTAAAGTTTAACAAAGCCATTGTCAGTTGTAGTTGCATATAAGTGTGTGTTTCTCTTCTTACTTCTTCCATTTTAACTGTTCCCACTCTTTCATTTAAAATTGCTTGTTTATGTCCCATTTGAGCACAAACTGTCGGACATTTGATTTCAATAAACGTTTCTGGATAGCTGTTAGGGTCGAATAAAATCCTATCAGTTTCAGTCATTAAGAATGGTATCTTTGGATAAATAATGTTGATTGACTTTACTAAGTTTAATTTTTCAGATGCAAATAATTCTTTCGCTCTCTAAATAAAATAATAATATTTTAAAATTCAAATCTTCAATATTTTTAAGTTTAGACTTACTGCAAATGCAAATGATTCGAATATTTTACCATATGTTATCATTAGGGTTTGATCTCGTTTGACGTTTGAAATTGTCTCGATTTACAACTCTTAAATCAAATCCACGAAATGGCATAAGAATATTTCTTGCGATATGAATAGATAATCTCCTTTTAAAGTAATGCGGTTGAATTTGACGCTTTAAATTTGCTTTAGCAAATTTTCTTGATACTCCAACTTCACGAACGTATAAATCAGATTCACATCTATTATCTCCAAAAGTTGTATAATCCAAAGATGTTTCTGTCATTCTCTTCACAACTCTCGATGTTTGAGTTTCGCTGATTAAATACTGCATATACTTTGACTCAACGATCCAACAAATTATAACAGTTAAGTATGAGTTGAGAATAAGTACAACACTTAAGTATCACACTTGAGTATAAACGTTGAGTATAACACAAGAGTATTATAGTATATCTTTAATAGTAGTCAAAGACTTCAAAAATTAAAGTTATCTGTTCTGAGGCGAACACTCGCTTTTATACCCTTTACTTCGCATTATTTTGTGATCAGTCATTTAAAATGACGAGTAATAAAAAATGACTGCATTCTGATTGGTTCAATGCATTAAGTGTGACATCACTATAATACTATTGGCTGTAGAAAAAAGGTGACTGCAGTGAAGTGAATTGCATACCGATTATGCAATCACTATAAAATGTGATATAAAGTGACTGTACTAATGTACTGCACTAAAGTAGTAATGCATACCTATTATACAATACTCACTTTTAAAGCATATAATGCCATCGCCCTATTTTAACGCAACCAATGATTAAAATTTCTATTTATTTTTATTATTAATTTAATTCAGTATAAAATTTTATTTAATTTAATTTAATTAGTTTAATTTAATTCAGTATAAATTTTAAATTAATTTAATTAGTAGTTTTTGGTTTAATTTTTAATGAAAATTTAATTTTTATTTATTTTAAATTAAGTTTGATGACATTATAATTAGGTGTCGGTACAATATATTAATGTTTGGTTACATTTTAATTATGTCTCGGTACAATATAATATTGTTTGGAGACATTATAATTTGGTGTCGTTACAATATAATAATGTTTGGTGACATTATAATTATGTCTCGGTACAATATAATATTGTTTGGTGACATTATAATTTGGTGTCGTTACAATATAATAATGTTTGGTGACATTTAAATTGTTTGGTGACATTATAATTAGGTGTAGTTAGAATATAATAATAGTACTTCATTAATTCATAAGTAAGGTTGGGTCGAGTGCTCCCTTACTTCTTATATTATTTTGACAATTATTTATTAGTGAGTTGTGGAGTCAAGTGCTTCCCCCTACTACTTATACTATTTGACATTTATTTATTAGTGAAGGGTGGGGTCAAGTACCCCTCTACTACTTATGCTATTTTGACATTTATTTATTAGAGAAGGGTGGGGTCAAGTTCCCTCTCTACTATTTATACTATTTTGACATTTATTTATTAGAGAAGGGTGGGGTCAAGTTCCCTCTCTACTATTTATACTATTTTGACTTTTATTTATTCATAAGAATGGACATTTTTAATGAAGCAAAAAGAAAAGATTTCAAAAAGCTAATCGAATTAGTTGCACATGAAAGTATTCACGCGTTTATTCATTTGAAAGGTTTAATTTACTTTTAGCTTATGTTAAGTTTTCGAAGTCCATTTTACATTGAAAAATACTCATACTTTTATTCTAGAGATTTTTATTTATATTTGGAAATATACTGAGAGATAAGATATTTGCTAATATATATATATATATATATAAATTTAAATTGAATTAGGCATAAATGACAACGATGGCCATGGAAAAGAGTGGTCTAAAATTGCCAGAAAGTTGTCAAACGAATTACTAATAACATTTAATTTTCCAAAGAATTATGGTAAAAAAACTATTAAACCCAAAAAATAATTTTCTCTATCGCTCACATTATCATTCAAAATCACAATCAATCACAATCACAATCACAATCACATTCAAAATTCTCGTTTATTTGATCACAACAATCACACTCAAATCAAATAATTATTAAGAAATTTTTTCAATAGATTTCGGCGATCATTGCGAATGGTTTCAAATTTGTTGCTGTTATGCCAAAAAAATTATTATAAAATAAATAAATATGTATATATATATTTTATTATGAAAGCGAAATAATTATTTTAATGATAATAAATAAATTAAAGCGAAGATAACATAAACAATATTAGTTTAACATTCAAATCGTTATTTTTCTATTAACTATAAAAAAAATTACACTGTATAATAATATATACGTTTTAGACGTTTTTTATGTTTGCGGGCATCGCGTTTTGGTGGCTTGTATCGAGGTTTTCGTCTGTCCATGGAGGGGTAAGATCTACTTTCTTCAGCTCATAACCTAAAATTCCGAGCCGGAAAACAGCACTAGTTGAGCATTAGACCATCTCTAGTCATATCCATAATTTTGATAAAATATGCGACCATAAAAACGAAAATCTAATCAAAGGTAGTATTTATAAGCAGTTGTGTGTTATTTAAACTCTATCTCACAACGATTTCTATACACATTTAATTTTCCACATAAAAATACCTCATATGTAACGCGATACGTGATCGCATAAAGTTTCCAATAATAGAATCCAATTTGTTTCGCTCGGATTCCCTCAACGAATGCTAACAACTTTTAGAAAATAATGCATTTTTTTTTTGTTTTTTCAAAAAGTAATTATTTCGTGTCAAACGTGTAGTGTACTGGTATAACAATTTACCTTAATTTTTTGTTTGAATGACATGTTAGAGATCAGGAATAGATACTTCAAAAGAAATATATATGATTTGTTTGTGGTGTACTCTAATGATGACAAAACGTGAAGAAAGTAAAGATAAATTGAAAAATCGGCAATAATGCAATATATGAGTATTATTCGTTTGAATGCATTCATTGAACCATAAATGGTTACAAACAAAAACATGCTAACACTGCTCACTGCGAATGTGATGAGAAATAAATAAATATCGACCAATAGTTAATGTTATATGCAATGATTTCATTGAAAGCAGCGCTAATTTCTTTCATTATTTACAAAACTTGATTGTATTTAATCATTGATCTCCTTTTAGTTGACAATTTAATCTTATCCAGTAATTGAAACATTTTAAGTTTCAGATAATCGCAAATAATCAACAAATAAATTACTGGCCATAACATAATTTTCGTTACTTGGATTGTGGCTATAGTTTGCAATAAAGTCCAGGGAATAGTGTAGAGCAACATCTGTTGAGCTGTGCTATTAAGTGCCAGCGGAATAAAGATCATCAACAAAAGACTTGATGGTACGACATAAATGGAATAGATTTCAAGAAGTTTTATGCATATTCTCGCTCTTCTGACAAAGTAGTAAACCTTATCTCCGTCTGTCAGTCTGGCATTTTTCGGAGAAATTATTCCGGCCAACAGTTCGAAGGGTTTCATATACGACGGTCTTATTTCTAGCTTATAGTTCCAGTATTGGATTAATTGCAATATAATAGAGAGCAGGAAATAGTGTATAATTAATAAATTTCCATGAAAACCCACATTTAAATAATGAGTATAATCACCAATTTTAAGAAAGTTATCAGAATCATCGGGCAATTTTAGCGAGTATAGCATACGACAGCAAACAATATTATTGATTTTAAATATAAATAGAGGGTTGAAAATGATTCTCTGACCGGAATTGAAACAAACATATACCGAATTTATACAAATGATTTCCTGCTGAATTAAGCACAATTCTCGGATTCAGTGGTTCTTCTACATCAACAAAATGATGATTTGGTTTCATTTTCTTAACTTGAAAATCTTGTGTTAAAAATGTATTTCAACTACTATTTCATTACTACGTTATATTTTCCGTCCTTTTATTCTCTCCGTAAAATCAATATTAATTGTTATGAAAACTTATAAAACCCGTCTATAATAATTATCTATCATTGTAATTATTATTAAATTGCTTGACTCGATCTGGCATTGCATTTACAAAGGATTTTAGAGCTAATTAGCGGATGATATTTTTCATTGAAATTAATAAGCAGATATAATAGTATAAAAATATAATTATTAAAAAGACAATTAAAATAATTACTCATTCATTGGGTTTATATAACTCTCATTCACTCTAAAAAAATAATGGTTGTTTTTATGGTTGTTCTTTACTTTTCTACCCGTATTGTTGTAAAAAGTACGCGCAAGAATTAAAATAAAATTTTTTATTCAAGAATTAGTGTTTAAGAAAAGATAATGAACACTAACAAACCTAATTAAACCAACAAAAATTAACTAATATTAACAAAATCTAACAAACAAATCAAGCATAACGTAACCAAACTAAACCATACTGAAACTAACTAAACTTACAACAATTAACTAATTAACACCAGAGAACGAGAAATTCTGAATACTGGACTTTGAGATCTTTTTATATTTAAATTTTTTATTGTTAAAAGAAATTTTTTTGCAACAATACGGGTAGGAAAGGAAAGAACATTCCAATTTATTTATGTTATCATTTTAATTATGAATTTTTCACGTAATCATTTCGATAATTAGTAAATCGCAAAATGTTGTCGAGTATATGTCAAAATCATATTTTATATATTTTCGAGTCAATATCTAATTTGAGACACTATTTTATTGATAGAGATCCGCAGTGAATCACACGAAACGTAATCTACTGGTTTAAGTTAATGTTTGCATTTATAATTAGGTCTATCCTACACAATAGACTCCCATATTGTTAAAATTTTTAGGCCCGACAGGTTGAGGTTCGGCTCGACCCGAGTCCGATTTTTTTAGAAATTCAAAAGCCCGGCCCGATACATTAAAATAGGAAATATTTAAATAAAATATATTACTTTATATAGTGTTATAATATCATCTAATTTACTGTTAATAAACAACTCTCTCATGTTTTAAACACAAAATAAGAGTTATATTGTGTGTTTAAAAAAATTAGGATGATATAAAAGTCGATAAAACCATAAAATTGTATCAAAAAATTTAAAGTCGACCCTTTTTAATAAAATCTGAAAGCCCGACCCGGCCCGGCTTTTTTATTTTCAGGCCAGAGCCTGACAAGACCGGACAAGATCAGAGTCCCGTTTGGGAATCTAATACACAACATTTTATTCTTTTTTAGCTCACTTTTTTAAAAAAGTAGAGCTTATGGATTTGACACTGTCCGTCTGCCCGTCTGTCCGTCTGTCCGTCTGTCCGTCTGTCCGTCTTTCCGTCCGTCCGTCTGTGTGTCCGCAGCCCTCTTAAGTCCAAAAAGTTAGCCACTTACAAGTTATATCTTAATACTTTGAACTTATGAGAAGACTTAAAATTCTGTTTGTTTGCCAAGTTTTAAAACTATTATGAGTAATAATTCGCAAACGTAACGATTTTTAAAAGGCTTTTAAGAGAACTTTAATAATACTTATAAAAGTGTCTGTGTCAACAAACCATTGTTATACATTGACTCTTAAGCGTGCTCTAACAATCAGCTAGTTGGTTGGTGCGTCCCACTGGTCTGTAGCAAGCTCTGGAGGAAGGCTCCACCAATTTGGTCCACGGTGTCTGTGAAAGCAGACAACCGATATCCAGTGACTCCTGGCTATCTCCTGAGCGAGCACATACCGCCAGCCAGTAGGTTGATGCGTAGCACTGGTCGGTGGCGAGCTCTGGAGGAAGACTCTGCCAACTTTGTCCACTGTGTCTGTGTAAGCCATCCATCGATATGGAGTGTCACATGTATGCCTTAAGCGTGCTAACACTGTCAGATAGTTGGTTGTTGTGTCCCACTGGTCGGTTGGATATAGTGTTAACCACGTAATATAGATTATATTGCTCTTGGGTATGTCTTGGGTATGACATAACAAAAAATAGAACAAAAAATATTTTTATCTATTTAGTTTGTTGAAATAAAATATTAAGTTTGACTAAAAATTGAGCTCTCTATGAATGTGTCGTTCTTGTTTACAGTTAATACATAAGTTTACTTAAATTTTAAATATATTACTAGAATTAAATTTTATTCGATTTACTTTTATTATGATTATGAATAATTTACAATTTAAATGTAATGATTTGTGTTCATGTATTAATGACAACACTGAAATGGAATGTGGTTACTGAATGACAACCTGTATGTATGGCTAATTGTGTTGTGATAAAATTGACTTGTTTCTCAAAAATGTTTCTCACCTTTTGTAAGCTAGATTTTCTTAAAATTGGCAGAACTATATGGTGTCATAAATATAAGATTTGTAAGACTTCATTGAGAATATATCTATACCCGTATAGCTATGAATAACTCGTAATAAAGTAATAAATAATGAGAAATTTTAAGAAAAATAATTATTGTCAGGAATATTTGTCGATCTTATGCATCATATTTTTAACATGGGAGACGATATCATAACCCTATCGAATAGAAATTATTATTTAAGTATAGTTAATGGAACCCCTGCTGATACCTATTGTGTCAGTGT
Source organism: Steganacarus magnus (assembly GCA_034698365.1). Taxonomy (NCBI): domain Eukaryota; kingdom Metazoa; phylum Arthropoda; class Arachnida; order Sarcoptiformes; family Steganacaridae; genus Steganacarus; species Steganacarus magnus. The sequence goes on along the minus strand of JAQIVF010002592.1, from coordinate 1,535 downwards.
AGTGTGAGAATTCCAGCAGTTTGTTGTTGAAATTTGAGTGATTAAGTTAAATGAAACAAACGTTGATTTCTCTCATAAGGTTCGATGAGATTTAACAGATTTGGAAACTAGAGATAATTCTCTGTCAGCGAAAAAGTGTTTAGTTTTTTGTTAAAAATTCGTTTTCTAGGAGAAAAACGAAATTTATTTTAGGCACAATTGTGTAAAATTGAGTTTAAATTTAGTCTAAAATATTTTTAAATGAATAAATAAATGTAAAATAATTAAATTTAATTGAAGTGGTATTTTTCTATAACATTTCTATAATTTTTCTATAATTTTTCAATAATTTTTCTTTGGAACTTCTAAAATATTTTTGACTTTTTTTTGACATCAAATAAATTTTTTTTGATGGATTTGATAAAATAAATGTTACAACTAATGAATTATTGACATTTTATTGAAAAATAATATTCTTCATCTAATAAGAGTTTTAGTTTGATAAATGTAATAATTAGTGAATAATTGTTATTTTTCTATTTGATTTTATTAAATAGATTTTTATAAGCATTTTACTTTATGATGTGTAACTTTATTTAAATCTCCAGTTAATTTATAAAGCTCATAAATACATGAGGTATATATTTCGCAGTGGAACGCTGTTTAAAGTTTAGAGCACTATTTTTGTATTGTCTTCTACTTTAATCTCGAGCTCTTTTTAAGCAATGTTGCTTTTTCTAGTCCAATTTTAGCTCTTTTTATTGTTTTTGCTGTTCTGACGTCTATTTTGTAGTTTTGGATCTTCTGACCTCCATTTTATTATTTGGATGTTCTGAATTCTATTTTATTGTTTTTGCTGTTCTGCCTCTATTTTGTTATTTTGGCTGTTCTGACCTCTATTTTGTTATTTTGGCTGTTCTGACCTCTATTTTGTAGTTTTGGTGTCCTGACCTCTATTTTGTTATATAAGTTTAAATTTATCTTTTATTTTCTACCTAATGATGCTTAATGTGTAATATTTTACTAGATACTAGTGTTAACCCGTTTGCTTCGAAAACATTTAAAAATTAGATATTAAATTGAATAAAAATTAACCCTTATAAAATTGTATATCTAACTTGCTTCGCAATGAAGTAATTTTATATGATATGATACAGATTAAAATTGCATTCATAAGAGCAAACTTGAGGTTGCAAGTCGGACACCGCTGGAATCCTGTGGGAGTTTAATTAATAATAAAACATGCGAAATGTGCGGCAATGATAAAAAAATCTTAACAATTAGGCTAAAGCAACCTTATTAGTGACACGCGAGATTTAAAAGTTTAAGTTCGAGATGGAGTGGGAGTGAGTAGTATGGAAGTGTTTGTACACATGCAGTAAGATATTAATTAAAAGTTTCAATAGTATAAGTAACAAAAAAGTTTTATTTAATCAATTGTTATTATTTCAATTTGTTTTCTCTTTCTGCGAATCTCTTTTCTTTTCAACTTTTCTTCCTTTAGTGTCAATTTTAGTATTTCTTGACGTCTCTCCAACTCCATAATTTCAGGTTCA
>JAQIVF010002591.1:0-10755 GCA_034698365.1 Steganacarus magnus | reverse complement strand
TTTACCGGTAATGTTAATTAAACCGGTCGTGACCGCCGTTTTTATTTTTTATCGTGACCGGTAACGAACGTCACTACGTATACTCAAAAGTATTCAAATTATAGAATTTATGTTAAAAAATGAAAAAAAAGTTAATTCCTGAGTTTGTTTAAATTTTACAAATTTATTCGAATCAGCGTAAATTAATATTTTGGCGCACATTTCGGGACATCGGAATGAAATAAAAAAAAGTTATCGTATAGATAAAAGTTTGCGAAAACATTTTTGGTCAATTTTCAATAAATAATTTATTTATACACAATTCGGATATCAATTAAACAAAAATTTAATCACTCAAATAATTCTTGACCAAAGAATATTTTACTCCTTGGTTATTGTCATAACGTTAGCTGTGATCTGATTGAGGGGACAACAGTCATACTATCAAACGTTATAAACAAGAACCACACACACACATATCGTACTCACTTTTTAATACTTTTTAAGGCTAAAGAAATGATTTGCATAAAATGACAATATTGTTAAATACAGGTGTTATACTTTTTATCTGACTTCGATAGAGAGACAGATATATGGATTTGACATTTGTCCGTGTGTGTGTGTCCTTTGATAATAATGGGATTTTAAGATTTCAATAAATAAAAAATTTTGACATTTATATGTAACTGACATTGTACTCGAAACACCGATTTCCACCCACGAATAAAAGGTTATTGAAACCAAAAAACCACTTTAACCACTTTAAAATGATAATTGAAGTGTGGGAATGAAAATATTCTATTTATTTAATTGTAATGCAATTGTGAAATATTTTAATTTGTAATTCACTAATGAAAGATTTTTTGAAAGTTTAATTACAATTATTGACAATGTTTCGAATTTAGAAGTGAGTGCTGTATCAAAGCGAACATTTCTTTGTAAAACATGATAAACCTTTATTCCACACCAAACACAGAAGTTATTAAAACGCATAAACTGTTTGCATCACTTTTTTCGATTCTCTTAATTTGATAAAGCAATTGCTATATAAACATTCACAAAACCGAGAATATTTCTGACGAAATTTCTTAAATTTCGTCAGAGTAAATATTGCTTGAATTTCTGCATGAAATAGTGAAAAGTAGAAAAATATTTTGATTTCAACTTTAAATTTAAAAAAAATAAAATAAAACCACTTCCTATATCTACTGACAGCTGTAGTCTAGAGTCCGAAATATTAAAAAATTTAAGGCCCGAGCCCGATCTAGGCCCGACACCCTTAAGCCCGAGCCCGAAAAAAGCCCGACAATTTTAAAAACCCAAAGCCCGGCCCGGCCCGATTTCAATATTGAAAAGATTTATTACTTATAACTACATGAATTTCAATTAAATTTGAATTAGCATGAATTATAAAGCAAAACATCGTTTGGTTATTGTTGTAAGTTGTTTTATTAAGTTATAATCAGAGATGGGATTTTTAGGGTCAACCTAATTTACCCTAATATGACGAGGTAGCCCTAATTCACCCTAATTTTCAAATTTGGCCCTAAATGACCCTATTTTAACTTTTTCCCGAATTTTTCAATGTTAATGTTCATAAAACCTGAATAAATACTTAGCTAAGAAACCAATATTACCATTTTTATGCATTTTTTTTATTTTATACCAAAATTCCTTTAAAGCTGAAAAAATTATCGTTCAAATATCATGTGTTTTTGAGTGGGGGTGTAATTCATGCTTACCATGAAAAGTTTAAAATGATGATTTTAAAAAATTTTTTACCAACTCAGCATCAAATTATGGGGCACTCCTAATTTTGTTAGTAGTTACTAGATTTGACACCATAATTTTGGCCTTAATTTAATACTTTTTTGACCCTATTACCCTACCCTAATCTTGAAAATTTTGACCCTAATAATCCTATTCCTGGTTATAATTACTTAAAAGTAGAAAAAAAATTATGAAAATTAGCTAAAAAGAGCAATTAGGAGGGATTTTAAAAAATTTCGGGCTTTCTATGATTAAAGTGAAAAGCCCGGCCCGACAAAGTTTTTAAAGTTAAGGCCCGAGCCCGACAAGGCCCGACAACTTTTGTCGGGGGCCCGCGGGGGCCCGAAATATCGGGGGCCCGTTTCGGACTCTACTGTAGTCTTATAATAACACAATTCTAAACGTGACAAAAATAATAATAAACTCACCTCATCTCGTGATAAATTTGCTAAATATATATACGATTATATGCTTATATATTCAGCGATAGGAATAATAAAATTTAACAAAGAAAACAAAATTCGTTTGAAATAACTGAACATATTTTTTTTAATAAAGTTCTTGTTTGTATTTTTTTAACTGTATTAAAATTAAATAAATTCTTTGAATTCCACTATGAGTATAATGATCAAAATTATTTGCCAAGAATTATTAAACTTTTCTGATACTTAGTTTCAAAACTTATAATTAACTCGAAAAATAAATTTCTCAAACAAACAAAATTGATTGATTCGCGAAATTTTTGGAAATTTTTTCTCATAATTTATTCGTAATAAATGCTCAATACTTAATCTCAAGCTCACAATTCTAATGATACTTCTTCTATTCATTATTAATACTGACCGAAAAAATTGTCCTCATTAATAAAGCCCGGAAAATATGTTATTTTCTTAGCTCAAAATATTTTATATTATATTGACTAAAAACTGACAAAATATTGATTTATATATTTTATTTTTTCACTCATTTCTGGTATAAACGTCGATATTCAAAAAAATTATATGTTTTCTAAAAGTTAAATTTTGAAAAAATTTTATGGATAACGAAAATTCATTGAATTTAATTTATAATTTTTTGAGTGTTTGCCAAAAAGAATCAGAAACTGATTTGGGTCTCAAAAACTGATCGAATTTCATCGACAATTTTCCAAAAATCTCAAAATATTTAAAAAATATTTTATATTTTATTATCCATTAAATATTGATTTATATTGATCTTTAAAATTAGGAAAATGACTTATTTTTCAATGATATAAACATATAAAATTTCTTGTATCATTATAATAACCCGCTAAAATTATTTTTATATGTAAAAATCCGGGCTTTATTTATTAGTTTTGCATAATTAATACATTGATTGTTAAAAATAAAGATCAAAACTGTGAATAGGTGTCTTAGTGTCTGATCGAATATAAAATACGGGCAATTGTAATACACATATCTTTAGTGCATATAAATATTAAAGTTATTTCTGCTCAGTTAACTTTTATATTTTGTTTTTGTTTTATTCGCTCTTTTAAACGCAAGACGAGTGTATTTGCGTGATTATTGTTATCACACATAACTTTTTAATTGAATGAGTAACTGTTTTAAATGTAATTTTATGATCAAATAATTATTTTATTTCATGCGCTTATGAATAATAATCATGGTTACACAAACTTCAAACCACTAGGGGGGGTCTGCCACAAAATTTCTTGAGGGGGGTGTCAAAACTCAACGGATTTAAACGACAATTTTTTCTCACTTTGGTCAAAAATTATAGGGGTCTCAAAAACTCATCGAATTTAAACGACAATTTTTCAAATCTCGATTTTTCGGGAAGGGGGTGGTCAAGTTTTCCGGATTTTCTAGGGGGGTCCAGACCCAGGCAAGACCCCCCACTGTGTAACTATGATAATAATTGAGGATATATATATTAAAAGCAGTTCTAAACTACTGAGTGTGCTATAATTTAATTCCAAAATAAAGAAAGTAAATATTTTATATATTTATATACAATGAAATGTATAAAAATTAATTTTATTGAATGTTAAATTATTAAAAATAAACTTCTGATAAAACTTGAATGATGTTTAGTTTCGTTAAAGTTAGTTATTTAATTGAAAAACTAATATAAACTCTTATAGTATTTTAAAGTACTGTTTTATCAATACATCACAAACTTTTTAATGTTCGGTTTTACTACAATTACAATCTGTTGACTGAATACTAAACTAAACATGTAAACACACGTTTTATGCAATGTATGTTTTGACAGTTTTTGGTAAACTATCTGTAAATGCATGCATGTTTTTTAAACTATTTTAAACACACTTCATGTTTACATTAATTTTTAAAAATGAGTAAATTAATTAATATGACCGAATTGTTTAGTAAGTTAAAGGAGAAGAGTTTGTCAACTATTAATGAAATGTGTAATAATAATAATAGTGATAATAGTGTTAAACACACTCTCGTAATGAAAAAAGTTTGATAGCAAAAAGGCTGCTAAGCTACTGAACATGTGCTACGGTTAGCACACACTTTGCTAGACTAGCAGTAAATTTGCTAAATTTTTTTTTCTCTGATTTTTTGCACTGGCCTCTAGCGGCGCACACACTGAAGCTCGAGTTATCGTCCCATTTTTGTGACGCATTTTTTTCGTAGAGTTGTTCAGTTTAGTGCTAGCATTTGCTCTACTATATTGAGCACGTTTTCAAATACGCTATTTTTGAGAGCTGTGAGTGTGTTTAACAGTTTAAAACTAGCAAAAAGCGCACTAAACTGTGCAAATTTGCTTATACGTAGTTTAGTGTTTTTTGTGAGCGTTAATTAGAAGCTACTGATAGCAAACATTACACTTAATTGAGCACATTTGCAAATCATTGTCTGTGTTGACCAGTCCCTCATTAAGTGCTAATTAAAAAAATTACTTTAAATGCAATAACTTGCTATTAATAGCAATCCTCTTCTTCAATGTAATACCAAATTAATTGAAAAAAAACTAAAAAATTTCGACGCTAAGTATAGCAAAAGAAGAGATAACTTGTGGCGCTATTGTTGTGTTGTTTTGTGCTGTGTTTTTTGTGCTGTGTTTTTTGTGCTGTGTTTTTTGTGCTGTGTTTTTTGTGCTGTGTTTTTTGTGCTGTGTTTTTGTGCTCGACTTTTGAAGATTCTTCGTATCATTTCACTTCTCGTCGCAATTGTCTAAAGTAACGTAAGTTACATATTTTCTACTCTTTTTTTTATATGAAGCTCAAACGCTACTCAGTATGTTCGCATCACATATTAAAACAAATAACGAGCGTCAAAAATTTTAATGCGTAAAAGCGTAGTTTTATTAAAGCAAAAAATTTAATAGATGTTGTTTTGATTAAATATTTATCGAAGTTGAAATGAACTTAAATGAAATTACAATATTCAAATTAATACTTAACAAAAAGTGAAAAACGTGTTACCATTAGTCGATATTGAAGTTAAAAGAATATTTAATTAAAATAATTTTCACATTACATTAAAGTAAATAAATAAACAGTAACGTCGATTAACAGCTGTAAGTTTTATTTGAATACATAATTAGCGAATCAAAATTTAATTATGAAACTAGTTATCCGTCTTTAACAATAATATTAAAATTAATTTCGCAATATTTTAGCAGTGAAAAATAGTGTAAAATACCACACGGTAAACTGAATTGAACGCCGTAACATTCAATCTCGATATGTCTTAACTGTGAACAACGCTCAAATACTCGCAGTGACACATCTAGGCTTTGACCAATAAGTATGTCGAATTCGACAGTCAAATTATTAAGGTTCGAGAAAACACTAATAGCATCAAGCAGTTGTAAGTATAACTTTGGTGTTATGTCACACATTCCGAACTGAATTCCTAAAATCTTTAGTTGATCACCACTTCCTATACGCGCCATTTGAGTGATTCCATTGACGATGCTTGTTATATCGTCCGGATACGACATATATCTTTCAGATAAGACAAATTTTTCTAACATTTTTAATTGTGACAGCTGTCGCAAGCGTTTCACAACTATTTGATTGTAAATAGTGTACATACTGCAAAACTTTAAGACCTTTATATGTATCAACAAATTTAGCCATGAGATCAGTGTTGTCGCAGCCATATAAATGCTTCACGTGCGTTAATTTTTCTAATCGCAAATTATCTCCAAACAAATCTTCTAAGTGGAGTTGTTTGACGCATTTTAGATTCCGACAATAGTAGAAAAGTAAAAAGTGGGCACTATTTCTGATTGGTGACCTACTGGTCGATACGAACTCTATTGATTGCAGTGTTTCTCCACATTTTATACCGAAATAAATTAATTCAGCAACAGAAAGTTGCCCCGAATTAATCGTTTTAAATTTAATCGAACGCAAGTTGCGACAATTGTCAGAAACTATTCGTAATGTTTGATTTGGAGAAATTGTATCGTCGCAACGGTAAAAATATTCCTCATTTATTTTGATTATTGACAAATTCTCACACTTTTTGACTAGTATTTCGAAATAAGAGACTAGTGCCGGTTTCTCGTAATAATTTAATAGTGTGAAGTCTTCGCTCAATACTGTCAGAAGTGTATGAAATAACTGCCCGGTTTAACGAATTTCGATCCCAAACATATTTAAAGTAATCAGTAACGCTCAACCGAAATTGTTTTCGATAAATTATATTACGCCAATGCCTACTCACACACTCAAAACGTATTTTATTTGTAAATGACAAATATTGTAAAATCTCGCTGCAAAGATCGTCACCGAAACGATCAAAGCTATCAGGACCGTATTTTGACACCAATGATCCAGTCTGCATTCTTTTCCTGTCCGACATTACGAAGTAAATTATTATTGTGACAGAAAACGATTATTAAAACAGATCATAGATAGATATGTGGAATAATTACTGCATAAATGCGTACATCAAATTATCATACGAAAATACCCAAAAATATAGATGTTTGCGATTAGAGTTCGGAAACGAATGCTCAGTGTATTTCGTAATAAGTAAACAAACAATCAATTAAGCACACAAAGACCTGTATTTCTCGTTGATTATGTCTGTGGACAGTTAATTATTTTATTTTGAGTTTCAAATAAAAATTCAAAAAATTAAAATTAAATACATTTTGGTACAACTTTAATGCAAAATAACTGATGATTATTAAATTCTAACTATTGCTAAAATATAGTTGTTAACCGAAATTGAGATGTTTGTTTGTTTATTAATTCATTACTAAAATTTACAAAATATAATACAAAAGATTTTCACGTTATTTTTATTAATCAGCAATACAGTCCAAAAAAAATCAGATGAATTGTTTAAATTTTTCTTTGAAATTTCAGTTTGAACGTTTTTTTCCAGAAAAAAAGGAATCAGATTACAAAAAACTCTCAAAAATTATTTACAATAATATATTTTTTTTCTGAAAAGTATCACTGTTTTTTTTGATTGTTTATTTCTTGCAAAAAAAACAGTTTATAAATGTATAAAAAGGCGCAAATTTCAAGGAGAGTATTAAAAGCCGCGTAGCATTAAAGTATTTGTTTAATTGCTTGCTATGTGTTTGTTTACCGCAAAGCAAAACAATAATAGAACAAAACGCAAAACACTAATCAGTGAGAAATAATAATCTGTGCGCGCGCTGAATATTCTAATTCGATTCGATAATTATATTTGTTTGTTTGTTTGTTATCAACGGTTTCTTAATAAATAATGGATGTGCATTCAATAATCGAGAAAGAAGAGCTAGAGTTCGATCTGCAGATTTGTGTGCGCAACCTATGGCTAATGACTCCATTCGAACGTCAAATATATGTTGCGAGATTTGACTTTCGTGTTGAGAAACGAAATAACGAAATAAACAGAGATTTAGCTACGGCCGTACCTCCTGTCTCAAGAATTGTGCGATTCGGGCCTTTACTCGAAAGTAAAATATCACAATATATTGACTATGAGCCATTTATTCTACAGTTTATACAAGCATTAAATGAAATGATAATACACGCCCGTACTGCTGGCCACTCCAGCCTCGATGTTTTACGTTTTGTTTGAATAAATAAGTCAAGCAATTTTTTTCTTTTTCTTAATTTGATTATTTATTATAAAAATTCATATTCATTCATTTGTTTTCAATTTCTCTCATTCAATTCAATTCTTACATCTATTAATAAACTTCCTTACAAATGTTTTAATTCATATTTCTATGCTTCAAGTATTTAATTCATTAAACATCGATTGAGTATTATTACGTTAGATTATGTATTGAAATACAATGAAATACATAAAAAATCTTATTTAAAAAAAATCTACAAAAACCTTTAATGAGATTTGAGAAAGATATCATCTGTAAAAGCATCGTTGAAGAAGAACTCTCCGTGGTAATTAGAGGAGAAGTCATAGTTGTGATTGTCACGTAGTTTACTAGCAAACTCGTTAGAAATTTTCCTCCAGCGTGTCGACATCTCTGCATTCCTCTCGCTGCAAGCAGTCTCCGACATATCCTCACCCTTTCCAAATTTATTGTCGAATAATGCTCTGTAAATTGTTGTATAATTGAAAGTGTTTTCTTTCCACAGTGGTTCCTTTTCTCCAAACAGAGGTTTAATAGCCAATAGCCACAATCCACGTATTGTCATTTGACTTATAACTTGCAGAATAAAGAGTTTTTTTCTGTCATCAAAGAGTGGACTATGAAAAATTTCCATATAAATTTCGGCCATCACTGTCAACGACAATTCCAGTTTGAAATATTCACTCTGAAATAGTTTGAGAAACTCTTCCTCAAACTTAGGGTTAAAACGTTTATAAATTTGATACACAGCTAGTTTATGTTGAGAGATAAATTTTTCATAAACTCTTTCATTGAAAAAGTTTAAATAATTAAAGACAATTTGCTTCGCAGTTTTAACACCTTCGCGAAAAGCTTGCTGCATTTTCATAAAATCAGTTTCGACAGCAGACATTATTTCTACTTAAACTTGACTCTTGAAATAATTTTAAGTGAATGCCATTTTTCATCACACACAAACTCTTTTATAACCACTTCTTTTGCAGAGAGAGAGAGACAAAGAAAAAAACACCAGTAGTATTACAGTCCGAAAATGTTTGATTTCGTATTAAGTAAGGTTTAGAACACAAGAAAAAAAAGGTTCTCTCCTTTTGTCACAAATCATCGGCGAAATTAAGAAAACAATTCGCAACGGAGTAGCTAATGCATTAAACACCAAGCAATAATAAATACTGACTGAAATTTTATTATTACTCGTTTCACATTGTTTGACAGCGTGAATGTTTAGTAAAAATTTATTAGGTATTCAGATTCTTATAGCTAACGTAATATTAACGACCAAATTCACATAACTAAATAAATTGCCCACAAATAGGATTATCATTAGGTATGCTGGAGTTCTGAAATTATAAGCTTCACATCGTTTCGCTTTTCTCGAAAAATTTATGAGTTATTGTTTGTAGAGTAGAATTGAAATCGACAACAAAAAAAAATACAAAAAATAGTATAGAAAATTTGCCGACTAAATTTAGCAAATCATTGCATTTATAAAGCACAAAATCGAAGAAAAAAAAATATCAAAACTAAAGTGAAAACATCAGTTAGTCATAAGTGAAAAAAAATTAGTTGTTGTGGTTTTTTCTTCTAAACTTAACAACAATCAATTAATGTATGCAAAAATGAATTCAATTAAACAGTATCTGACACTATCAGAATATGTGAAATATTGTGCAAATGAGAATCTAGATTATCATGAATTGTTAAGATGTATTATCCGAGATTTGCGGAGTTTTTCCAGCTCTGAAGAAGAAAGAAAAAATATTGTACAAGACATGCAATTGTTAGACCTCGCATTGAACACAATTGATAATCTAGATAAAATCAATGAAAAGATTCGAGAATTAAGAGACGGTTTACTTTGTGATCATAAAAATCCCGAGCAAGAGATCAGCGATATTATTCAACCGAATAGTGATGAGGATGATGATGATAATAAAAAAATACTTGTATACGCTAGTGACAGCAGTAATTCGGATAAAATTAGATGAAAATAATGCTAAAGATATAAGTATTTATAAATGACAATTTATGAACTTTATGACAAGTCTCGAGTTTCATTTATATGTTTGTTTGTTTGTCTGCTTGTTTATTCTATGTATCAAATAGAAAGTGATTTCTATTATCTTGTTCCACCTTAATATTTCCATTACTCATAAGTTCAAAAACAATGAAGAAATTTGAAAGTATAAAAGGAAAAACTACTTTAATTTGCAGTTTTTTTTGTTTCATTTATGTTTTATATTTGAATCGTGCACATCGTTTCAATGCCTGATCAACTTTGCCAAACAGAATCTACTTCTATAGATGATGAGACGAAATTAATAATTAAGGAGATAACGATTGATGAATTTTCAGAAAATATGAATAACATTCACTGGCGAACAATGTACGCGCTGTGGTGTACTTTCTTCTTAAATTATCATCGTCTTTGGGGTAATGTACCGTTCCAAACCAAAGATGCGAGATATATGCATTATTGCGAAAAAAGAAATTCTATTTTCTCGAAAGAAAATGTACATGATATCATCTACATTGAATCAATGCATGCAATTATTGGTGCTGAAAAATTAGCAGAATCGACAGTAGGTCATGGCTCAAACCAAATGCCTGACTACATTGGAAATGCATTGCAACTTTTGCTTCTGGATTCTGTTCGTTCTTTTGTCACTACTTATTACAATAAATGGTAATCAATATCATAAAACTGTGTGTTTTTTGTTTTGTTTATTTTTGTGATAAAAATATTCATAATAATCTATTCTATTCAAACCTATATATAAATATAAATATCCACAACTATTAATCTGATAAATACTTCCATTTAAAGTGTTTGAGCATTAAAAATGAGAATTTAAAAAAAAAACTAATGCTATTATTTATGTATCCGGTGTAACACTGAAATGTCTATTACTTTTTTTGTTTTCAAAGAATCTATTGCGG
>JAQIVF010002590.1:0-10761 GCA_034698365.1 Steganacarus magnus | reverse complement strand
AAAGACAAACGAAATATTTTATAAAAAGAAAAAGAAAAAGAAAGAAAAATTAAAAAAACGGAAAATACCCAACACTAGTTTATCTATTAGTTTATAGTTTATTTCTATATATTTTACTTTGTTATACTGCTTATCGCAGTAGATGTTAAAATTGTGATATCAATTTCAAATATAATGACGATTAATATGTATTTTATCTGCAAATAACACATGCAATGGCTCATTATTGTAATTTGATAAAGCAGTTAACAACAAGTTTTTATTTAAGAATTTTCAAATTTTACATTTTATAATATCAGGCATACAAAGATATTTTATGGTTCAGAGTTTTAAGTTTAGCCTACATTTTTGTATTGAGCTTAAACTTAAATTCTAAAGCAATTTAAAACTTTAAGTCTATTATAAATTTTACACTTTTAAAAGCTAGGCCTAAATTCTAATCTCTAACATTAGAGAAGAAAATCTTGAAATCATGTGTTTATGACAACATAAGCTAATCAACTTAAAATTGAGCTGAGCTGATAAGCTTTCTTTCTATAGATCACTTTATATAATTAAAGTCGATGTGGAATTGACAATGTCAGTCCGTCGGTCTGTCTGTTGTGTGTTTAGGCAGATTTATTGTCAGAAGTTTGTCACTTGCATACAACATCTTAATACAAGTGATAACTTGATAGATGTCGTGCTATATTATTAATATAAGTAATAAATAGCTAAACTAGCAATAACTAAATCCCTTTTTACATGATGCTAGCAATGTTTAAGAAACTTATAAGGGGGATAGTTAGGGTGACCAAATGCTCCCTGTTTCCGGGATTCTCTCGGATTTTGCCTTCTGGTTTCCCGGCTCCCATGGAAACTTTTATAAAGTATACATTATTTCTCCCGCCTGTAACTGTTGATTTTGTTACCTCCCGCCCAACTACCGGCAAAATATTGACTTTTTTAAAATTCTCAAGGCTTGTCATAATAAGAGCTGGTCACCCTAGGGATAGTACTACTTATAAATCATTAGATTTTAACGCCTTAAAATCACAAAATAATTTTTTTTCCTCAACTTTCCAGTCTTTCATTTTTAAAATTCTTTCTTTTATAAAATTCTATGTTTAATTCTCTACAAGATAAACCGCACTTTATTTTGTATGGAAGATCGAGAACATAGTAATTAATTTTAGAAACTTTTTCAATTTTTTTATTTTTATATAACTATTATACAAATTTTTCTGCTATTTATCAAATTAAAATATTTTAATTATCTCATTTAGTTTACCCGAAAATTTTGTTTTTTTTTGTGGGTCATAATGCCTAGAGAAAACAGCTTTTTAATCAAAAATTTGCTTTGCAAAATAGAATCTCTCGTTTTGGAAAAACCTCCGGGCATCAAAACTCTTAGATTTTAGATTCTTATTTCTTGTTAATTTTAGAAACTACTTGTGTTAGTACAAATTAATTTTTTAGATAATAATAATAACTCAAATAATAACAAAAGAATATTAGTTAGATATTAGAAATAAAAATATATCTTCAAAATATTCTAAATTTCAAGCAGAAATCTCAATATCGCGATCTTAAGCTAAATTCATAACTTAAAAAATATTTTGATTATTCTTATTAAAGCTCTTCATTCATCGAAAAGTTTATTGTATTGTGTACAGTATTAACTGGTAAAACAGTATTAATATTTTGCATGTTTTACCGCTAATTCTGTTAAAAATGAATCACGCGAACCTCAAATATTACGCAGCGATTACTCAATAATCAAAATTGTTTTTCTAAACTATTCGTAAAAATATTAATATGCTTTAAAACTGTTACTAATTATATTTTTTTTATATAATAAATCATACTTACCTGTTTAATAATCACTTGAAATTTAGCTCTCAAATTGAACTGATTAAAATTAAAAGTTATGTACGTTTTTACTAAAATCGTTTTTCTTTATTTAATTAAAAATAATTGTTTTTCGCAAAAAAAGAATATAAATATACAGTTTGTGTTTCACGAGAAAAGTGTCTCAAACTAATTCAAATAATAGTCAATTTAAATTGCTGTTAGATTTAACTTCATTTCGGTCTCGAGCTATCGCTCTTCTGTGCGCTTTAGTGGTCTGGCCGTCCGAATGTTCGATTCTCACGTATTCACCACTCTTCTGGTAGTACTTCGAAGAACCGAACCGAACCGTAAAGTTGAGTTCTTAGCAAAACCGAAGAACTGTATGGACAAACCGAACCGAACTGATATTAAACCCGATAACCCGAAAACCGAGAGCAAAAGTTTTTTAAACAAATAAAACCCGAGACAATCCGATAATAAAAAATTTTTCTCAATTTTTTATGTGAACTAATTTTAAATATTTTCCAAATCTATATTTATTGCTATACAACATCATTTCATGTATCATCAATTTTATTATAAATTGAACTTATTTTATAAAAATAATTTTAGTTTCAAGTCTAAAGTAAAATAACAAACATTTAGATTTTATATAATTACAAGCTGAATGTGCAATACTCTTATGTAATACTTAGAGTATAAATAAATATTTTAATGTTTTTAGCTTCCGATTCCATGAACAATTTTGAAACCCTTTTATGTCCCGATAAATTGAACCACGTTTTATAAGTATACACTCGACTACGTTGAGCGCGAGAACATTTATTTTAATATGAACCCCGAACGTTAATAAGTATAGGCTCGAGAGTACGCACAGCGCGCTAACGGTAGTACGTATTTGCCCGAAAGCAAGCGCTAGAATTGAGTGAAATTTTTATACTGATAGTAGAACGTCGCGTTCCGAGAGTGTGCATCACTGATTTCATGTTTATTTAATTTTATTGTGTCGATCAATGAATGTCCGTTGTGTGTTCAAGTATGACACAACACAGACTATAGAAAATACGAATCTCTATTCTATGTATAAAAGTGTAATTTTTCATTTAACTTTGCCGAATCGAAAATACAATTTTGTTTTAAATTATTACAGACTAATGTATATTATGTAATAAATAAATATAAATAATCAACAATTCAGTACAATAAGTAATGATTTGGCCAAATATAACGATCAAATTAGTGATGGGCATCAGCTCGAAATTTAGAGGTGGAGCTGAGCTGAACAAAAAACATTTTAAAGGAGCTGAACTGATTTTAAATTCAGCTCGATTGTCATTGAGCTTAGCTGAACTATTTCGATCTGAACTGGGTTGATGAGTTGAAATTTTCTGTGCTAGTGCATTTGAGCTGAGTTTATTTATATAAAAGCTGAGCTGAGCTGATATTTATTAAATAATTTAGCTTAAAATTTAGAATTTAAAGAACTTTAATAGCTTATATTATTAAAGAACAGCTATAGATAAATTATATAATCTATTTAAACGTTAATTTATAATTACTCCAAATTTAGTTTTTTTGAATTTCAGCTCTATATCAAAGCTAGAGCTGAAAGCTGAGCTGAGCTGTTGCCCATCTTTAGTTATAGCAATTCTTTTAGCTTTGAGATCACATTTCAAAAAATTATTTTTCTTTACCAATTTTGCAGTAAGTAGTGTCGATTTGAATTGCATATACTTTTGAATAAAAAATCATTAACACTACGATATCAACGAGAAATACACTTTAAAGTATAGTTGAAAACTATATAATAAAGTGAGTTTCGTGTAACGTTAGAACGTGTTAACTTTAAATATTAACGCATACATTAACACATCGTTAATTTTTAATTTAATAGATATAAAATAAAATAGTAAATGTGTTGAAATAATATTAATCGTAAAATTATTAATTTAATTTTTTAATTTTATTTGAAATATAAATTTTTGAATTCTAACTACGAATTAATAAAAGATATTCAAATTAATAACTTTTCTAATACATAACACAATGAAAACGGATTCTTCATCGGAAGTGCAGTTGGAATTTAGCACTTATCGATCATCGTTTTGGTTTTGACTTTCTTAGTTAACTAGAGTTAATGCAATGAGAGCACACTTCAATAAATTATTTTTCAATTTTGCAATAAGAAAATATTGAATTGCTTATACCTTTGAAAAAAATTTGTGCCCCCAGAGGTCACCCCATTAACATCACGCGACTCATCAATTGTTTGTTTTCCGCTTCCCTTTCAACAGCCCCTATAAAAGGGCCTGTTTTTAGTTTCTCTTCCTCTCTCGCTGGCAGTCACTCATTCAGTATCAATCAATCTCTTTCTCGGAAACTCTTAATCAATGTGTTTCCGTTTCAAATCACTAATTGTAATACACGTTGTTTTTTCTAATCAATAAATTTTTCGTTTTCAAATCAAGTCAATCTCGATTTTGTTTGTGATCAAACATCGGTCACAATTCGGCGCAGTCGGTAGGATTCGACTTATTTGAAACGAAAGACAGAAAAACGCGTTAACACACATCTCGTCATTTCAAACAAAGGAAAATCAATGGCGGGAAAGAAAAAGAGAGCGCAACAGTCCACAAATCGAAGTCCAATACGAACGCGTAACACAACGCAAATCACTGGTGTCACTCCTTCACCCATGGATGATGACAACGATTCACAAGTGGGAAACTCTGGACAACGGACCAGAAATCAGGCATCAGTGATGCAACGTTTCAATTTCGGAGATCCAATTTAAACACAAAGAACATCAGCATCTGTTCGAAAGACAACCGGAAAACTGTGTGAGAGCTTCACGGGAAGTGATGGTTTGGTCAGATTCGAAGACTGGATCGTCATTTTCGAAATCACAACACGCGACTGGACGGACAATGAACGACTCACTGCAGTCTGTCGACATCTCATCGGAGAGGCGATGCGATGGCTAGTTCGCGAAATCGCGCCATTGATCAAAACCATGTCATGGGATGAGTTCAAAAGCAAGTCACACATACGGTTTGGGCGACCCACACGCAATCCTTTGGAAGAGGCATTCGAACGAGTCCAGGGTCCAGAAGAGACAATGGAGTCGTACTTCAACGACAAACGGCGACTCCTCCAACTGGCTGGTGAGAATGATGCAAACCAGGTCGCGCTACTTTCTCGTGGACTTCAAGACGTCAACATTCGGAATCTAATTCGCGTGCAATTGCCATACATTCCCGAACAGTGGTTGAAAATCGCACTTCAGGTTGAGGACCCCAACGCCAATGCGAAGCAAATACGCTCAGAGGAAGGACAACAGTCACACCAAGTCGGAGAAAATGGTGACAGCCTTGGGATCGAAGACTTGGCATCGAAACAATCCGTGGACTCCGATCGATTTTTCAAAACCACCAACAACTCCTTGCCCAGTGTGCAAACTGTTTCACGACAACAAACTACACTGGAAGAAGGATTGTCCGCGACTCAAAGCACACACGCCAGAAACTCAACCAAAGTCAATCAATGCGAATTCGTCAATTGCTCCGGCATCAAACTCCACGAACTCAATTCAAACAACACTTGTCACGTTTGACGTCATGCTCAACGGACAACACATCAGACCTTTCCTCGACTCAGGCTCAACAATCACAGCGATTTCTAAAAAAGACGCCGACCGTCTCAACCTTCGATGGAACTCGAAGTCGTCAATTCCGCTGACGCACATCGCAGGTCAACACTGGGATCAGTCGACGTCAACATTGAAATCTCCGGACAATCATTCCGAACGACAATTCACGTTCTGAAAGATCTCACACACGACATGCTCATTGGTCTCAATCTCGCGCGCAAAGCAAATCTCTCAATCAATTTTGCGAACACAGCAGTCACTAACACAATGTCGTCTTCACACAATTTCTCACATTTCATTCATGTCACCTCAACACAGTCAACACAGTCAACACAGTCAACACAGTCAACACTGTCATCGCACTCAACACAGTCAACACTGTCATCATAGTCAACACTGTCATCGGACTGATCACAGTCAACACTGTCATCATTGTCATCACAGTCAACACTATCATCGCAATCACCACAATCAGCACACTCAGCACTGCGCTCATCAATCACGCGATCTGTTGTCAAAACCTCAATAAACAAATTTAAGACGTCACGGGTTTTCCATCTGAGTTCCGTCAGTTCGGATTCTCCTCGCGAGACGCTCAAAATGTTTCGATTGAAAAGGCGAGACAACAGGCATGCAAGCGTTCACTCGATAATCAATAACAACAGCAGCAACAACAGCAACAACAGCAACAAAATCAGCAGCCAAAGCAACAAAAAAATTTATGGTCATCTCGGCCGGGGAATTGTGCCCCCAGAGGTCACCCCATTAACATCACGCGACTTATCAATTGTTTGTTTTCCGCTTCCCTTTCAACAGCCCCTATAAAAGGGCCTGTTTTTAGTTTCTCTTCCTCTCTCGCTGGCAATCACTCATTCAGTGTCAATCAATCTCTTTCTCGCAAACTCTTAATCATTGTGTTTCCGTTTCAAATCACTAATTGTAAAACACGTTGTTTTTTCTAATCAATAAATTTTTCGTTTTAAATCAAAAGTCAATCTCAATTTTGTTTGTGATCAAACATCGGTCACACATTTTAATATTTTTGTTATGTTCAAAAAGTTTGATAAATGAGAAGAAATGTTTAGTAAAATTAATTTAATAAGAAATAACGATTTTGTATTATTTGTATGCAATAAAAAGCTTGTGTGTGCTATTATTGCATAATTAGTGCGTGAAGTTTATTGTTTAAACAAATTAAACGAAATAAAACAACAAATTTAATTTTTATCAGATTTCATTTAATGAATAAAACGAAATTAAAACATTTAATAAGTGAAATTTTTATTGTAAAATTACGTAGTAATTTGTATTTACTTTTGAATAATAAATGAAAAATAGTTTTTTGAAAAATGTGGTCATTTCTTTTAACGTAATTGATTTCTCGCGGCAAATCGTTTTGACTGCTAACTAAGAATTTGTTTGAATGCGCGATAAAATCGTGATCTATAAACGCTGGCACATAGGAATCGCTTTATAAAAATCAATGATAAACAAATGATTATATTAACTATGCAGTATAAAACATTTAAAAAATATAAGTGTAATAACAGCTTATTGCTTAGAATTCTATTATGAAACTATATATAATAATAGGGCATACTAGAGGTTGAAAACGGGTCCCGTGGGAAGCGGGAGGGAGCGGGATTAAGTAAAAAACACACGGGATGGGAGGGAATCCGATTAGACTAAAAATTTGCGGGATGGGCGGGATTCCCGCAAATTCCCACGAAGTTGAAAAATCCCACATTTATACAAAATTTAAAAAATAATCGCTTAATTCCGATGAGTTTTTATGACCCCACAAAATTCTGACTTGTTTATTAAATATAATTTAATCAAAATAACTATTTTTGTTTCAATTAATATACCACATAACCTATATTTTAAGTTAGATTTTCTAAAGAAAATTATTAATATTTTAAACTTCTCATTGAAATTTGTATGTAAAAATAGCATTTTTACAGGAATTGTGGGCGGGAGCGGCGGGGAAGATAATTTTGTCTTTGCGGGAGTGACCCACGGGAATTGAAAAATTTTACTGCGGGCGGAAGTGGGAGTGTAAATATGAATATTTTTCAACCTCTAGGGCATACTTTAGTAAACCAGAGATATTGTTAGAGCGTTATGTTCGTCACAACGTTTTGATAGCATACCTCCAGTGGGCTTAATTAATAAACTAGAATGAACATTATAAATGAGCTCACTTTGATCATCATATCGGAAATTAAAATAGTTTTTAAAGAGTAAAGATTGAAAATATTAGACTATTGTTGAGAAAATATAGTTTATAAAAATAATTTAAAATGAAAATTACACAAATAAGTATTATCAGCTAACAATACTTTTATAATTATATTACGAACTGTTTAATGCAATATTTGATTTAAATGACACCTATCCTGTAATTTTAAAAATCTATTTTAACCGTCAAAATTCCTTTTCGTCTAACATTAAAATTCAAACAAAAATTTTTTGGATATAAAAATATTGTTATATAAAATTTCTAACGCTATGTGTAAAATTGATTGTTAATTTTTGCATTAAAAAACACCTAATAATTAATATTAAACATCTCATTTAAACGTAAATTTTCTCATTTTTTTGCCAAAAAACCTGTCATAAAAAACCTTTATTTATAAAAGAGCAATTTTTTCGACAAAAAAGACACTTATCCTGACTACAGACAGACATTGCAAATCCAATAGCTCATTGATATGAAATCAAAGTGAGATTAAAAACCTAACAAACTATGAAAAAGTAAAAACGAGCTAACAATGCAACCACTGATATACTAAAGTACGCTCTAAATAATAAATCGATTTTGTTGCTCAACACAATGTTGCTTACATTACTAATCCTGCATAACATCTGTTAGAACTATATGGATATGATAGATATGTGATTGTGAGGCAAATTATTTGATAACACATTATTGTTACGCAAAATAGTTCGAACACACTCTTTCTCTTACTTCGCAAATATTTCCATAAATCTTGGATTTTTCTGTTAATAGACATTTCTTTCACCATTTTAAGATTA
Organism: Steganacarus magnus; assembly: GCA_034698365.1. Classification (NCBI taxonomy): domain Eukaryota; kingdom Metazoa; phylum Arthropoda; class Arachnida; order Sarcoptiformes; family Steganacaridae; genus Steganacarus; species Steganacarus magnus. The sequence continues at coordinate 2,240 of JAQIVF010002590.1, read as the reverse complement.
ATTTATCTAAAAAAAAGACTTACAATAAAACACAGAAACACCTGTACGTTAACATATTCTGTGAGTGTTGTTGTTTTTGTTTAATAATTATAGTTTTACTAACATTGTAATTAGTTTTGTGAATGTCGGTGCTATGCTATTTTTTTGTTTCATTTTTTTTGTTTAATAGAACATAATTACAATGCGATAAAAATATGTATCTCAATGCCAAACAATAGAAATTAAATATATGCCAATTTTAGTAAAAAAAATATGTCTTTCATCTCAAACTCAAGGAAATTGAGCGTATAATTAGTTATTTAATTGTTAAATATTTCTCTCAACATTTTTACATTGATTTTTTCTTATCTATAATATTAAAAAGACTAGAGTAATTTATTTTATTAACTAATTAATTATATACGGTATTATTGTGACATTATAAATATAAATTTAAAAATGAATAATTATTTTTACATAAAAATTTCATCATATATTTAATACGTTATAAATAATGTTATTGGCTGTATAACGCAATTATAGTTAATGTTTTCTTATTAACGTTTGCCTATTATTAAATGCAAATTAATAATACAGCATATTTTGATACCAAACGAGTTTAATATGTATATTTCGTATTTCTTAACACTTAATTTTTGTAAATTACTTTTAACTATTTTTATTAACAATATAAGCAGCGATGCAAATATATTATTATTTAATTGTATAAAATGTAAATAATAGTGCAGTTATTTATAATTTTTCAACTTAGAAATTTTACTATTTCTGTATGCAGTGAAAATAACAATAGAATCTAACCTTTTCTAATATATCAGTATATCGTTGAAATAGAAAACTGTAACACAATCACAACAAATAAAATTAGAAAATAGATTAAAATAAAACTATTCTCTTTTTGGATTACATTTGGCGCAGTCATGTTTAATTACTTTAAATAACTAATGTTTCGATTTGTAATTTTTTTAAACTTTGCTTTGCATTCATTTCAACTTTTTTCTTATTTTTAATTCACTTATTTTCACTCTATTAATTTTATAATTAGCAGCGATAAATATTTAAATTTTGCGATATTCAGTTAAATAGTAAATTTGACAAATTTTTAACTAAAATTATCTGCGATGGCAAGTGCTAAGTTAATTAATTATGCTTACCATTAATATTTATAATAAAACATGTAATCATCAAATTATTCACAATAACAATAAAGATATTTATATTATTTAAATATTTATTCAAATTATTAATAAGTGTAATGTCAAAAATTGTGAATAAATATTAAGTTATTATCTGTTACTTAAGTATTTCAAGTAGATATATCCCGGATTGAGGGAAGCCAATCCGAGAAGAGGAGAGGGGATGAGCTTATGAATGTGGAAGTGGCTAATCTAAAATGGGTGTGAACCGACCTAAAGTATATACTTATATACTAAATTAATGCTAGTGCTATACCCAAAGTAGAGGGATAGCGGTTTACGCTAATGCTAAAGTATACATTCAAAGCAGTAATGGGTGTGGCACAATATTAATATGATTACAATTATTGCAACGATAGCAACAGCAATGTTTTGCCAGTACATTTTTTAAAGTTAAAATACTAAAAGTATTTCTTTATATAGAATTTGTTAAAATTATTTTTGCAGTTGATTATAATAACTTAAGAACCTTATAGGGACTTTATCACTATAAATTAAGTCATTTTGCTGATTTTATAAATCAATATTTTATGGATAAAAAATAAAATATATTTTTAAATATTTTAAGAATTTTGGAAACTTGTTTAAATTCGTATAGTTTTCGAGGCTCCTTTAGTTTTAGACAAACAATAAAAAATTATCCAATAAATTTGAATAGTTTTTATTACCCTTAAAATCTTTTCAAAATTAATATTTTTAGAAAAGTTAAATACTTTTATAAATTTTAAAGTTTATATCAAATAAGCGTTAAAAAATAATAAATTATAAATCATTATTTAAACAGTTTTTAGACAATATAATATAAAATATTTTTGTCTTAATAAATAAATAAATTTCCTTGCTTTAGTTATAATCAAAGATCGGATAATTAGGGTCAAAATTTTCAAAATTAGGGTAGGGTAATAGTGTCAAAAAAATATCAAATTAGGGTCATAATTACGGTCAAAAATTATGCATTAATAACTAAAATTTATCGAATTAAAACTACAATTTATTTAACTTGGGACCAATAAAAACTTAATTTTTAATTTTTCATTTGAATTTTTC
>JAQIVF010002589.1:0-10762 GCA_034698365.1 Steganacarus magnus | reverse complement strand
CCTGTTTAATTGCTTTATTCCCTTGTGTATAAAAAAAATGAAAAATGAAAAAATCTCTTCGCAAGCCACGACGACTGCTCACAATGCATTCAAACAAGTTTTTAATCAGTTATTTATTATATTACTTTTTGATGAGTAACTTTCAAAAAAATGTTAGCATGTATTTATTCATTTTTACGGTCTTATATTATCTAATTCAATATTACTGATACATTTCTTAATAGACTTCAATCGTTACTTATCAATAATAGTAAAAAATTAATTGATTTTTCTAAATAAAATTCTTTATAATACAAGACTTAATTCAATTAATTTATCTAATATTTTTATATGATAAAGTTTTTAAAAAAAATGTTATTTCAATAAAATCCTTTTTAAAAAATATAATTTTAACTTAAACTTTGCTCGCAAACTTTATTCTATAGTTAATCTCAAATAATTATTAGAATAAATTTTCATATCATTAAATTAACGGATGTATGAAAAGTATTGCGAGATAAAAGATTAAAAAGTCTTATTATTTAGAAACTGAAAAAAACGATAATTTAATTTAAATTAATAATTCTAATTAAAATAAAAGGATGAAAGTATTTTATTTGGATTAAGTTGAAATCAAAGGTAAAGGTGTGACCAATCAGCGAAAACAATTCATTTGTAATGACAAAACTGAAAAATGGCGTAAAGTGTGACCAAAAACTACTCTAATTTTGACATTTAGTATTTTTAATATTTTTTAATTATTATTTAAAGGTTAGTAAGTTTACTATTTATAATTTAATTATATTATTATTCTAAATTAAATAATTTCAGTATATTTAATTACTTTTTAATTATCTAATTTACGTAATAATAAATTATTATTTATTACAATTTTGATGTCTATTATTATTATTATTATTTTTTTTTACAAAACTTTTTGTTTATATTTAATTTGATCGTATAGTAAAACAAATTGAATAATTCAAATACCATTTGTGTATCAAATCAAAGTAAAATATTAACTGATTTATACGAGAAACGTTGAATTGATTAGTATTTTGCATTAAATGATGACATTTGATTATTTATTGTGTTTTATATGCGAGCGTTTATCTATTAATACATTTAGTTGTCTTACACAACAACAAAACAACATCTCAATGCTATTGACATTTTTTTCTTAACATTGTAATCATTTTTATCACTTGATTTGATTATTTAAAAGTGAAGTTTGAATAATCATTAATAATAACAACTGCCGGCAATAAAATAAACATTAACTAAAATTTTGTTTTTCGTGTTATATGCAATTTCGCTCAAAAATTAGTTTTGATTTACAATTAAATGGTTTTTATTTTGTTTTTAGTTTATTTATTTTAATTTATAAAAATGGATGCAATCACTGATATGAATCGGAGGCAGCGAATCATCGAACTCGAAGAACACATTTTAGACTTAAAATCGGAACTTAGTGTCGATGGTTTGCTGGTAACTATCACTTGATTTTTAATACCATTCACACAATTTATCGATTTATAATCAATACGTGTTTTAGGATTGTGTTCAAGCTTTAGTCACTGATTGCAATCATCCAGCATTAAAAAGACTTAAAAATATCGAAGGATTTCTTCAGAGATGTGAGTCTATAAGAAAAATATATTAATTACTGACATGTTTTGAATTTTCTATTTCTATTAATCTAATTAATAAATTACTGTTTAGATGAGGATTCATGTAATAGGGTTATTGATTGCCGGATGAAACCGGAAGACTTTTCTGTGATTAAAACAATTGGTAAATGCTTAGCACATAAATTGAATATAAACCAAAATTGCGATGTGATTGTGTTGCAGGTCGTGGTGCGTTCGGTGAAGTTCAGTTAGTGAGACACATATCAACTAAACAAGTATACGCTATGAAACTGTTGAGCAAATTCGAAATGGCATGTTGTTTACACTAATTTTGTGGCATTTTTTGTAATCTAATTTACCATTATTAATATGCTTAGATTAAAAGATCAGATTCCGCATTCTTTTGGGAAGAAAGATTTATTATGGCATATGCTAACACTGATTGGATTGTGAAGGTAGTATATTCTACACATGAAAAATTGGCTCAATTTTTATTTTCAATTTTGGAATGTGTGCTATTATTTACTTTTAGCTACATTTCGCGTTTCAAAACAATCGATATTTATATATGGTTATGGATTATATGCCTGGTGGTGATCTTGTCAATCTCATGAGCAATTATGACGTTCCAGAAAAATGGGCCAAATTTTATTGCGCTGAAGTAGTTTTAGCGGTCGATTCAATACATTCGATGGGATTTGTGCACAGAGACGTGAAGCCCGATAACATGTTACTCGATCGTAGAGGACACTTAAAACTCGCCGATTTCGGAACATGTATGAAAATGGACAGCGATGGTCTCGTCAGGAGTGACACTGCTGTCGGAACTCCCGATTATATATCTCCAGAAGTATTGAAATCTCAGGGTGGAGAGGGTTGCTATGGAAGAGAATGGTAAATAGCAGTTTGATGTTTACCGCAATTAACATGATTTTTTTGTCGAAACTAGTGATTACTGGTCAATAGGAGTTTTTTTGTACGAAATGCTTGTCGGAGACACGCCTTTCTACGCAGATTCACTTGTGGGCACATACGGCAAAATAATGGACCACAAAAATTCATTACATTTTCCAGAGGATATAGAAATATCGAAAGAAGCTCGTCATTTGATTTGTTCCTTTTTAACCGATCGCTCGCAACGATTGGGACGAAATGGAATCAATGAAATCAAACGCCACTCATTTTTTCAGAACGATCAGTGGACTTTTGAAAATATACGTGAATGTAAGCTTTTTGTTTTTTTTTCGCCATTATTTTTATTTTTAATCTAAATACTGCGATATTTGACTACCGGTATATTTTGACATAAAACCGTTTTATTTTATACATTTTATTTATATTTATTTTAAAATAAAATTTCACTTTATTTGTGATAATTAGTTTGATCTGAGTTTTCGATTTTGTTTAATTTAGACCAGTAAACTTAAATTAACACTGATTTAAACATTTTCGCTTATTTGGAGATTTAGTTATTAATTGTTTATTTAAATCTGGACATAATATTTTTATTTTAGGTGTTCCACCAGTTGTACCAGAGCTGGCGAGTGACGACGACACTAGTAATTTCGATGATATAGAAAAAGATGAAAATACTGAAGAAAGCTTTCCTATACCCAAGGCTTTTGCGGGCAATAATCTCCCTTTCATTGGTTTTACATATTCTAGTGATTATCAATTATTAACAAAAAATCGTAGTGATATTAGAAAAAGATCGTCATCTGATGAGGTAAGTAATTCATGATTGTTGTACACAATCTATATTTTGTACATATTTTTCTCAAATAGACAGATAATGTAAAAAGAAAAATAGAAAAACTTGAGGATGAAGTTAGAAGGATATCGAATGTAAATGAAGAAATTGAGAATAAATATCGGTATGATTTTATTGTTTATTTGATTAGAAATTTGCTTATTGAATGTGTGTTTTAAGGATAACATTAAATCAACTCGACAAACAAAGTGATAGTTTAGTTCAATTGAGAAGTGAAAAATTAGAAATCGAAAAGACAGTTGCAGTTTTTAGGCACGATATCAAAGAAGTAAGTTATTGATGTTACTAAGAATCTGTTTTACCACAAATTACACAAATTACACAAATTGATTATTTTTTTAAGGCTCAAAGAAAGAATGATATAGAATGTGATAATAGACGTAAAGCTGAGATGAAAGTTAATGAATTGTGGACAAAACTGGAACAGGAACAGAATTTAAGGTCACAATTAACTCACGCCACTCAACATAATAATGAAAAATTTTCGTGTTTGGAGAAGCAATTCACGGCACTCTCAGAAAAACTTAAAACGGAATCTGAAATAACAGTTAAACTTAAGAAAGTGAACGCGGAATTGACTTTAAGTTGTAGTAATAAAGAAAAATTAGTGGAAGAAATGGGCGAAAAAATAGAAATGTTGCAAAGAGTGAATAATAATCAGGCGCACGATATCTCGAATTTGCAAAACCAATTGGATAAGGCTCACAACACATGGCTTCAAATCAATGACAGAACTCAGGATTTAGAAAGTAAATTATGAACTGAACATTTTATTTAAGTTTTAAAAATTTGATATATATATTTCTGTTTATTTGTAGGTAGAAAACAGAGCATTCAGCGAGAACTAGAGATTATTCGTGAACGAGAAGCTACGGCAGCAATCGATAATCAACGACTTAATGACAAAATTATTGATCTTGAAAAAGTAAGATTGATATAAATGATATTTTGAGATTTTCTATAAATTATATTATTTTGTTTTTATAATAACTTATAGGACCGCGCAATGTTAACCATTGAGTTGAAAAATGTTCAAATAAAGTTAGATCAGGAAATATCTGCTCACGAAGAAGCGATCGCAACACTTAATGCAGATAAAAAGAGATCAACTGAAAACCATAACATTGAATCAATTCAAGGTTCATATTATTTTTAAAGACTAAAAAATTGAATGATTGTTGATATTAATGATTTAATTTCATTTAACTTTGATCATGACATTGAATAGCGCTTCAATCAAAACTTAATGAAGAGAAATCATTGCGTCAAAAATTCGAAAATCAGTGTCAAGAAAAGGAGAGACAAATTTCAATGATTAATGTTGATTATCGCCAATTGATGCAACAAATTCAAAAAATTGAGGGCGAATTAAGACAGGAAACCGATAAAACCAAAGCACTTAAAGTACAACTAGAAGACGACGTTCAGAAGCGTAATATTCTTCAATCAGATGTGAAAGAGCAAAATGACGAAATCATTAGCTTGAGACAACGCGAGCATCACTTATTAAAAGAATTGGCTGATTACAAGGATTTGAAGAGAAAGACTGACGACGAAATACTTAGAATGAGAAGGTTTTTATCTTTTGTTTTTTTTTGTATTATTGATAATATGTTTTTATCTTTTACTAAGTTGTGTATTGAAATATGAATTTATAATCAGTTTTTATAAAGACGAAATGCAACGTTTGTCTCAACTAAATAATAGTTGACGCAGATTTTATATTGAAAGAAATGTTGAATAGTTTATATAATTAGTAAGTCATTTAAAATTTAATGCGTTCAAATTAGAACCCAAATCACCAGATAACGCCGAATTTCTATTTTGTAGTTACCGTATGAGATGTTATATTAAAATTAAAATATGTTTCAAGTTAATATAATCCCCTAAATGTTGCATATAACTGAAAAACCTTGAGTTACATTAAAATCCTTTTCATTTAGTTTTTAATTATTTTTCTATAACATTATTAATACAATAATTTTTACAATTTAAGTGCGCGCTCTATGGATGAGTTGCATCTCAAAGAATTGCAAGACCAACTCGAGGCTGAACAATATTTTTCCTCTTTATATAAAACTCAAGTAAAAGAATTAAAAGAAGAGATCGAAGATAGACAGAGAATTATTAATGAAATGGAAGATGACAGGTATATAATAAACTGATTTACGCAATGAATATGAATTTAGCATTTTTCAAAAATTGAACAGAAACTCGTTGTCGCATCAATTGGAAGAAGCAAAGGCTCGCGTCGAGTCTGAAGCTTCCGCCAGAAGAAAAGCTGAAGAAACCACCGCTGATTTAGAAAAAGAAAAGAGTGTTCGAGAATTGGAAACACAAGAAAATGAACGAAGACTTTTGGCTGACATTAACAATAAAGAAGAGATACTAGTGTTACTGAGAAATAAAGAAAACGAGTACAGCAAGACAGTGGAAGTAATTACGAAAGAAAAGGAAGAACTCAGTTCCAAAGTATATTCTATGAGTCAAGGTATTCTATTTTGCCATAATTTTGTTTGTAAGCTTCTTTATATACTTTACCTTAATTTTTCATTTTCTTTACTTAGAAATGAATAATTATATCAATCAAGCGGAACATAACGATAAAATAGAACAGTTAACTAAACAATATCAACAAGAAAAGCTTTTAAAACAACAGGTATATTAATATGAGAAAAATAAATAGACTATTTTCATTTCATGTTGATTATTAAATTAAGGCGGTTAACAAATTGGCCGAAATAATGAATCGAAGAGATATGAACTTAAGTGGTAAGAAAAATAAAGGTAGTTCTGCTGATTTGAGACGAAAAGAGAAGGAATGCAGAAAACTTCAACAGGACTTGACAACAGTGAGCATTAAAGTGAATTTATTGGACTATTATTTAAGTTTTATGTTTATAGGAACGCGACAAATATAATCAAATGGTTGCTCGATTCCAAAAAGAAATATCTGAAACGCAAGCTATAATATCCGATGAAAGTCAGCTTAAAATAAAACTGCAAATGGAATTGGATTCGAAAGATGCGGAAATCGAGCAATTGCGCCAAAAATTATTTTTAAGGTCATCAGACGAGCAATTACTTAAAAATAGTACAATCAAAGAGTATGAAACAAACGATGTCGACAACATTCGCTTAGAAGGATGGCTATCGATTCCTAATAAGCAGAACATTCGAAGACATGGCTGGAGAAAACAATATGTGGTCGTTTCCAGTAGAAAAATCATATTTTATAATAGCGAAGTCGATAAGGCTAAAGCTGATCCAACTCTTATTTTGGATCTCAGGTTTTTTTAGTTACTATTTTGTTTTTATAATCACAATTATAACATAATTTATTTAATTATTGCAGTAAATTGTTTCACGTTCGTTCAGTAACTCAGGGTATGTTTTCTCAAAATAAAATTATCTCAAAACACTTTATAATTTTCATTTTGTTAATTATTAGGTGATGTGATTCGAGCTGATGCTAAAGAAATTCCGAGAATATTTCAGGTAATGCTTATAAACGGAATCAAAATTTTTAACCTTTTGCTATTAAAAATTGTTTGACCATTAGTTGTTGTACGCTGGAGAGGGTGAGAGCAGGAAACCTGGAGACGCGCATCAGCCAGAAATTCCCACAAACAAAGATGTAAATATTTATGTTAATAGAATGTTGCGTATCTATTAATTTGTTTATTGGTAGCCATCAACAGTTGAACACAAAGGTCACGACTTTATTCCAATAAGTTATCATATGCCGACCACATGCGAAGTGTGTCCCAAACCATTGTGGCATATGTTCAAACCTCCGCCAGCACTCGAATGTAGACGTATGTTTCGAATTTGGCTTTCTTTACTTCATTTTCTATTTATATTTTGTGTTGTTGTGTCTTAAATAGGGTGTCGAGTTAAGGTACACAAAGAGCATTTAGATAAAAAGGAGGAACTGATAGCTCCATGTAAGGTCAACTATGATTCGAACACTGCCAAAGAATTGTTGCTTATCGCCTCATCGCTCGAAGATCAACAACAATGGGTTAGTAAGTTAAGAAAGAAGATCGAAAAATGCGGATATGCTGCAAATCAAGATACAAAATCATCGCCAAGGTATGTACCGGTATATGTTAACAGTATTTGTTATGTTAATGCTTCACACTCTGGTCGTTAAGGGTTTAGTTAATTGTTATTTTTTAAACGGCAATATACGTACTTTTCATTGGATTGAATATTATACAATATTATTGTAATGTATTGTGAATTAGCCTTAAATAAATTCATCAAATTGGGAGACTTCGCAAACTCCTTGGATTTTAATAACAATTTTTTTAATTCAAAAATTTAATTATTCTTTTCTTGAAATTTTGGGTGTGGGTATAACTTATTTGGTTTTTACCATTAATATTTTTCAGAATGTCGATCCTATAGTAATATCCGCTTTAAAAGTTGAAAATATTTGAAAAATTTGGTAAAAATAGCAGCGCAATCATTTGGGAGAATGGTTCACCCTTTTAACTAACTGAGTAAAACATGCTTTTATTTCATTTTCTTTAAACATATCGTAATAATTGTAATTCAAAATTATATCACTTAAATTTAAAGTAAAATTTTTATTTATTTCTCTGAATACAGATTCATAAAAATACATTCCAATGTGATCTAATTTGGACGTTATATAGAACATCGGTAGTACAGTATTGTTTGAAAAAAAAATATTTTATTCTTATTATTTTCTTAATTTTTAAGTAAGTTAGCCGTAGGCCCGCAGGAATCGCAATTAGTGTAAGCATTTGTATTGTTAGAACTTGTAAATTTTTATTTTTACAACTATAATACCGATGTTCTATACAAAACCCAAATTTTACCCAATTTTGTAAATTGTAGTGAAATAATAACAGTATTGAAAATTTTAATTTTAATTTGAGCAATACTGCAAGCGTACGTTAATTTTATGTTTGGCAAATTTCCAATAAATGAAAAAATTTTATAATTCGTTATACGAATACGGTTCACGTGAGACTATTTTATTACTAAACTGCAAGTTTTATTCCAATATCCCCTTGTTTTCCAATTAATATTTTATTTAAATACTGTAGTTCACTGAAATGTATTCCGAGATAATTGACTCTTTTTTATATTAAATACGTTAACGTTCAATAATACATTTTATTTAAGACACCAGATTTATTAATGAAAGCTAAACAATAACTCAATTATAAACTTATTTCAAATAGTTTTAAGTAAAAATTTATCAAATTAATTCTATAGAACAAGGTCGCCAACAATTTGTATTTTAAAAATGCGTTCTATAAAAGTTTAGTAATAGTTTTATTAGTCTAGTAATTGTTGTCACTTATGCGTGCATTGCAAGAAATGAAATACAGTTATATTTATTTTTTTTTTAAATTTCTTAGTAGGTTTGGGTTTAGGTTTTGGTTAGTTTTGATTGGATTTGGTTTGGTTTAAGTTTTGGTTTAAAATTTTATTTTAGTTTCATACATAATGAATGAACATAAACTAGTATTATGTTTTGTAAATTGTTTTATTGTTAGAACTGTGTTATTCAATTTATTAGAACAGTGATTTAAACTGTTATTGTTGGCGACCTTGTTCTATAGAAACACTCAACAAACAGCGCTCAAACAAACAAACATTTTTTACAATAGTATTAAACACTGTTTAAAAAATTGAAACAAAAAACTGCCGCACAAAATGAGACCTCTAACAGAGAAAAGTGCATATTGCATGCATTTTACTTAATTTATATTTAAAAATTTAATTCTAATTATAAATTTTGATTATTATTAGGTCATCAAGTACTCAAAATTTAGTGAAATCAGCATCAATGAAATCGTCAACATTACCATCAACAGTGCCCAACAATAATCGAAAGTCTTAAATAAAGTGCCTTTTTATATAAATAAACATTTAATTTATTATATAATTTTTTTATGATAAGATATTGTATTTTTTTACTATTTAAATCGAAATCATTTGCCAAATTTATTGCGTTTTATCATAATCTAGTGTCACACTCATAATGTGCCTCATATTTAAATTAACTTATAAATAATTGATAATAAATAACTTATATTGTATTTAAATATCTATATGTATCGATAACTAAATTAATTATATTATATATAATTTAAAAGAATTTGTTAATTGAATTTTTCTCAAATTTTTATAAAACTATATTAATTGTAAAGATTATATTTTTGTACAGTCGTTTTAAAAAATGAAGTTAATTATTAAAATGACTCTATGGTTATTGGCGTTAATTTCGTTTCAAACGTGGGGTTCTAACCATTGCATCAAATGGTTATTGTTATTGTTAAAGACAGAAAATTCAGGACTAAAAACATTGCATATTCAGGAGGGAAAAAGGAAAAAAATTGAAAATTCAGGATTATTCAGGAAAATATATTTTTATTAACTAAATTATATCAAATCATTGTATTTAATAATAAAATAATTTTCAATGTGTGATTCCAACAAACTAATTTTTTTTTCAGTGAGAATATCTTGAAAATGAGAAAAATCTTTCGACATCACATGATACTAAAATTTACATATTGTTTTAAACCAAAATTCAAAAGTTTTTTCTTAAGAAATTAAATCTTCTAATTCAAGATTTTACTTCGAACCAAAATTTAGCTGTGAAAATGTTTGATTTTTTCAATTATATCCAATTGTATTAAAATCAGGAATAATACTTATTTTCAGGAGATAACTCTAAAATTCAGGATTTTCAGGAACAACAAATGGGTCTTAAAAAGCTTGTTATAGTGTGATTCGTGCACAAATTTTATTGTACCACTTGTAAGTTTATTTAGTAAGAAAAAGGATTTTCCTGAATTTCCCGTCTTTAGTTATTTTAAACATTTTTTCTCCTTCAGAGAAAACATCGAGAGAATATTGGAATACTAATTCTATAGAAAAATTAAATTATTATATCATAATAATGAAGTTCAAATAAAAAATGACTTGCAAATTAGAAAGCATTGGCATATATATAAATTACACGTATTTTTGTATAAAAAAAAAATTTTTTAACAACAAATACAATTTTCAATGCGTATTTTAAATTAATTATCGAATTTAATTGAGTATTAATTAAATGAAAATAAAAATAAATAATTTTATTTTAAAATTATTTAAATAAATAATCTTTAATCATATCTAATATATTTTATTGGGAATCTTAAGCAATAAATGATAATAAAAGGAAGTGACTAATACAACAGTCGGAAGGTATCGTATATTTTAATGATTTAATTACGAGATAAAAATGTTTGATGCATTAGTCAATGCTTACTAACAGAGTATTCCCCACCGATCGAATAGACGCCTCTGCTATGTAGACTTTCGTAGTTATTTTAGTATAAAAAAAGTT